>BSBK01006720.1:17500-137453 GCA_027943335.1 Chamaecyparis obtusa | reverse complement strand
AACTTAAAATATAGATTTCACCCTTTCTCTAGGGAACTCCTTAAGGTTTACATAGAAAAATATGTCAATTACATAATTTATAAATATATATATATTGAGAAAATATTCTTCTTAATATGAAAATAGTGAACCAAGTGGGGCTCCATAAAGATATCTCCTAGACCTTGGAAAGGTGTAGTTTCAAGCTATGTTATTAAGCTCTCAGTCCCAAACTCATAATTACAGAGTCTTGAATTATTCAACAATGATCCCTAAGAGATGCAAAATATCTCTATAATTTTATATAGACTCCAAAAGGGTATAATTATTTATCATATACTCTAAATCTTTCTATAAAATAATCCATATTGAACTCAACCCAAATCCCAAACCTATCTCCATAATGATTCTTCATCAAACATGCATTCTTTAAATTTTTTAGTATTAGTAAAAAGAAAACATAAATGAAAAATGCTAAAAATTATCCTCCTATATAATTCCATTTCAAAGAGAAAGGATGACTTGAGATAATATAAATTCCTCCATCCTCTAGTGTTTCTATCCTCTAAAACCCTCATTACTCTTTAACTTTCAAAGGTAGCACCAGAGGAAGTAATACAATCTCCATGATCCCAATCAAAAAATTCATAGAAAACTTGTCAACAAGTATTTTTGAAATATAATCATAGATAATCCTTGACTTGGGCACCATGATAAATATTTTGATTTCAATCCTTGTTATAACAATTTTCAAACCTTTTGCTCTGATATGCATTTCTTGGAATGACACCAATCTAAGACCTTGATGTCTGTCAATATTATGCCTTGTGTACTTAGTATGCACACATTTCATAAAATTTATTCCACCAATTAAAATATATATCCTTTGTTACATAATATTTCTTTACACCATGATGCTTCAAAATTATTACCTCACTATCACACGATCTATGAATCATACAAGGGTTAGCACCATAGACTAGGATATAAAATTTACCAAATTCTTCTCTATCAAATATTGAACAAAATACAGAAAATTGATACACATGAATTGGTACCATTCCAAAGACATTAGTTTTTATTCAATTCTATAATCAAATTCTCTGAGTTATTTTTCCAAATAATTAATGTGCGATTTCCATGATCATAATAAATCAATATGTAAAGGAGGAAAACTTTGATGTCACTTGACTCTTTAGTTTGTGTAGACAATCGGATTCACTACCAAGATTTGTAAAAAAATCATCAAAAGATGTAATGTCTTGGGAAAAACAAAAATTATATGTATCATTGATATTATTTACTGATAAATAGAGTACTCAAACACCAACCAACCTCACTAGGATTAGGTAACATATTGATTCTACAACAAACATGAAAAATCATTTGTTGCAACAAATGTGCTCATACTACGAAAATCATCACCAAGGACCATTTGATAGGAAAATTATAAACCAAATACCATCATAGATAAAAATACTTAAATAATATCACAACTAAATACCAATTTAAAACCCCATAAAGATAAACATCTAAACAATAATTAATGAAAAGATCAAATATGGAGTCCTATATTGCATTTAAATAAATAAAAACCAAAACTAATACTCATGGAGGATTCACGATATAAGAATTACATGAGACTTTTTTGTGATATCTACAAATAAAATTTCAAAATAGTTTTCTCTATCATATTTTAATTCCTGCATTAAATATTTATAAAGATTCTCCATTAACACAAATGAGTCAGGTAGATCATTTTATGGGTTAAAATAAAAACTAAAAAGATAATCGTTGATGTTTAAGAATCTATTACAATGGAAAACAAACTAGTCAATCATCATACAAAAATGATGATGACTCAAATGGAGGATATCCATTCCTTACACAAATCATTAACTACAGTTGACACACCATCACTACATTTGTCCAATGTGCACTCAACATGTGAAATAATTAGAGATGTCTTCCAAATATATGCTGCCCACAAAATCACTATGTACTTTCTATTTCCATTTTGAATTTTGTGTTTAGGTCAATACAGATTTTTGTCTAGCATAATATTTTAAGGGTGTGTGAAGGAAATATGTTAGTGTAAACAAGGTTATTATTAAATTAGTTAAGACTAGGTTGTACCTTTTCACACATGATTTAAGTTTACTTAGGCTAGTTGAGTTAGATGTGTCACCTCATGTGGTTTTTGGCACATTTACTACCTTGTGGAGATACCTTATGCATACAAACTTTCGACTTTCTCTTACATTTTTCAAGTGGGATAAACATGTTGCATGCTTGAAGGGTTAGTCAATGGTTGTTTCCAATCATCTCACATCCTTCTCCTTGTCTACTTATGCAAGTATTTTTTCTCATAATCATTGAGCACTCTCAAAAGTATTAATACACTAGGTTGAATTCATCCCTTTGTGTACATTTTTATCTCTTTAGATTTTAGAAAATATTATATGTTATCAGACCCCAACAAATAAAATTTAAAGCATATAATGCCTAGTTTTAAAGGTGATTTTGTGACTCCTTGGGTCACTCATGGGACATCCATCAATATTTCATCTAAAAATGTGCTTTGGAATTCCAATTTAGAGTCTATGCAAGGAATTACAAGTTTGAAGGGTGGTCATGGATGGTCATCCACCTACAACTATCATACAGACCAAAGTGAGCATTATGCCTTCACAATAAATATTGATTTTTTAACCACAAAGAATCTATGTGCAGTTTCTCCCATCGTCCATGCATTATGGTCATCCTATATGGCTTATTGGACATGACAATAGTTTGCATCATTTAGGGTTTGAAACCCTCTATAATACTAGTTGCCTATGCAATTTCTAAAATCTTGTCGTCTACTCCTCTATGTGCATGGTCAAAATTCAACTCTTGTGCACATAAAACCCCTATGAGTATATGATATTTTACCTACAGAAGGAAACCTACAACTAGTAGGTCTTTAGGCTATGACATCTTTGATAGTTCCACTGCTTGAGTCATCCCCCTTTGTGCACACAACTCCTCTAGCCTTCATGTAGTGTGTGCAAGTCCTCTTCACATATAGAAGCATTTTCTTGGAGCATGTGGACTATAAAACAACCAAACTCCCATCTATAGTTTTGGAAAAATACCTTTCCCATCTTTTCCTTTCACAACATTCTAGCACTTTGAAAACACCCATACATCTTGGGACTTACTATTTCTTGGTTCAACAAGGATTTTGAAATGAAAAAAAAGCTGCACTAACTCATCCTAAAAAGTGTCATTATTTGTTGGCATAAGAAACTTGGGGGTGGGTTTTACCATGGAAATTGTATGTGAAAATTCTATTGTAGTCACTAATTATTAACCTCCTATCTCATAAATAGTATTTTAGTGGAAAATATTAAAAAAAAAACAACTGCAACTGCACAATTAAAAAACATGGAAATAAATATGAAACACTATGAACCCAATATTTTCAAACAATTCTCCCTGGAAAAACCCCAAAGGGAAAATCAGTACTTCAAATGAGAAACATATTAAGCTTCAATAAATTAAGAGATACAAAATAATTGCTTGCCCTCTTTCTAGAATAGGTCCAACAATCTTCCAATTTTTCCTGTGGATATGCCCCTACTTCTATCTCCCAATTCTATCACTAGGCCCTTGCTAACATAGAAAATTCATTTGCTAACACTAAAAATCCTTCTCAAACTTGTATGCTCCAAATACCCCTTGACCCCCTTCTATACTATTCTCATTGTAAAACCAATGAACAAGATTGATTCTCAATCAACTATTGAGATTAAAAAACCCAAACACCCTAACCAATTTGGTTTTTAGGTGTCTCTAAAAGAGTCAATTATTAAATAAATAATTATAGATCTACACTAAAAAACTTGTTAAAGAGTCAATTATTAAATAAATAATTATATCTACACGAGATTCTCAAATAACATAATGCAACTCTAAATGTCACAATGCATAACTATAGTCTCAACCCTCTGACCAAATAAGGCTACTAGCAAATTCCAAATCTATACAGCTTCATATGTTTCCATGCTAGCTACTATGTATTTTTCTTTTGCAAACTTAGAGCTACAAACTTTTGCTTCTTGTTGAACCAGGAGACAACCCTTGATCCCAAATTGGAGTAACACCTTGAAGTGATTCTCTTGTCTATTATACTATTTGGCCAATCTACATCAGTATGGTCTATCAAGATGATACCTTCACCTCAAGTATATTTAATCCCATACAAGGAAGTGTACTATGCAAATAACACAACACATGCTTAATAGAATTCATATGTACTCTCTTTATCTCAACCATGAACCAACTAAGAGAGTTTACTATAAATTATATATCTATCCTGGTGTTGAAAAAATACATGAGACAACAAATCAACTTCCTATATAAGGTGGGATCTACATCCTTCTCCTAGATGTGTCTACCTTCCTCCAATTTTTGATCATAGGTGTAGACATGGCTTTTCAATCTTGCATCTTAAACCTCTTCAAGATTTTGATGCAATATTTCGCTTGCCCATGGAAAATCCCTCCATCTATCTGCCATAAATCCACACCTAGAAAGTAGTGCATAAGTCCCAAATCCTTCATCTTGAACTTTGTTGCAAGGTCCCTCTCGCACTCCTCTATGAGCCCTAGTGAACCTATTAGAAACAAGTCATCCACATATAAAACAAGAATAATAATATAAACCCCAAATACCAAGTAGTAGAGGTTAGAATCTACCTCCATCTTTACAAAGCCCATTCCTTCTAAGTATGAATCAATGCACTCATACCATGCCTTGAGATCTTTCTTGAGACTGTACAAAGCTTTGTTCAATCTTCACATGTGGGTCTCTTTTCTATATGCTACAAAGCCTTCTCGTTTCTCTATGTATACCTCCTCTTTCAAATCACCATTAAGGAATATTGTTTTGACATCCATTTGATGGATCTTCCATCTCATCTATGTTGCAAATGAAATCATAGCTCACATAGAAGTATACCTGGCCACAAGAAAAAATGTATCCTCATAGTCTATTCCCTCAGTCTGATAAAACCCCTTTGCCACAAACCTTGTCTTGTATTTCTTGATGCTACCATCTACACTGTGCTTGATCTTATAAATCCAACATGATCCAACCATAGCTCTATCTCTTAGTATACACACAACATCCACACATCATTCTGCATTATTGAGGTATATTCCTCAACCATCACATCTTGTCACACTTGATGTTGTGCATCCTCATGATAACTAGAAGGCTCGCTATCTATGAACCGATTGACTAATACCACATAGTCATTAAACCTGGCTATTTATTTACACTACCTAGTACTCCTCTTATGAGTTCCCACAAAGTTCTGAGTATCCCTTTTGATGTAGAGGTATATCAATGGTGAAAGACTGAATGATGAAAATGAAGGTTCAACCTTTGAGAGGTTTAGATACTAGGCAATAACACCTATGGCTAGAATGCACCAAAATTATCACAAGTGAACATGCCTATTTCAAATGGATTTTATCGATGGATATGACCTAAACTAGGTTTATTCAATAATATTTTTTAATTTTTAAGGTTTATAAGAAAATCCAACACCCCAAACCCACTATTTTCCAAGTAGGCCTAATAGCCCTTCCTTGCATGTCAACAGTGACACAAAACACAACTTTACTCCAGATTTCCCAAATCACTAGACAAAAAAAAAACCTTTTAAAATACCCTTTTGGATGAGCATAAACATATGACAAACTTAATCTATGTTGTGTTGGATAGTATATAATATTCTTCAGACTGTAGTATGCAAACATGCACTAAAAGAGGACATTTAAAAAAGGAAATACTAGTTTCCCTTACTCCCTAACTCCAAGACTTTACAAAGTCTCCAAATATGTCCAACCCACCAAATATGCCACCAATTTGGGCCTTGGACCCTCCCAAGTACAAAAGCCCCAAATTGTTGCCAAATTAGCCTCAAAACTAGGGCCTCTCAATAAAATTCCTTCCACTCCTTTCTAGGATGAATAAAGGGTGGATCCACCATAAATAGGGTGTATCTATACACAAAAAAACATAAAAAGGGTATCTCCTTCAAGTAGATCTCTCACTGCTGCTCCCAACCAACCATTTTAATGACCCTTCAATAACCTCTTCTTGGTGATCACCAACCATTAACCCTTCAACTGCACATAAACTTGTTAGTGTTTCTATTGTACATATTAGAGACTTATCATTCCATGAGAATCATATTGTGGTCATTAATGGAATGATAATCCTTACATTAGTTTAATTCAAAATCACAAAGAAAACATTGGATTCTTAGAAAAATCAACACTATCTAATGAATCAGTCCCTTAAATGGAATTCAAAACATATGAAATGGGTTGAAAAAAATGTAAATGAGTTCATTAATGCAATTATAACATTCAATAAGCAATTTAAATCAAGGAAATAATGCTAGATCAACATTCACTTTCAGAAATTCTGAGTTTTTATTATTCTATGGACACAGTCCGTACACAAGTGAATTCCTCTTACATTTCCCATCATACAATCAACCAAACATGACTTTAATAAGTCCATTATAACTCCCTTCAACTTCTCCAATTTGTTAAACTTCTCAAACAATTATTAAACTCCCCAAAACTTAATTCCCTCTTAGAAGCTACTGACCGTTGGGATTCAAATATTTAAATAGACCAACTAACAAATTATTGCATAAAACATAAAATTAACCTTACAAACTTTTCAAGAAGACCATTAGGATCTTATTAAACACTTCTACACTTATATTATACTCCTAGGACCCATATTACATCAAATTTATCATTTTTTTATTATTTTCCCTATCTAGGAACCTAAGGTCCTTGAGAGGCCCTTTATGATCTTTTAGAAATTTATTATTTTTGTTTCTTCCCAAGCCTTCAAAAGAAATTATTGGATGTATTAATTTCCAATTGACTTTCTTGATCTTTAAATTGTCTTCTTTGTCATCTTGAGGCATCCTTGTATGCCTTTATGCTCCTGCATCACCTTTATTGAACCTCACAGTTCCTGCTACCAACTATAGAGGATGAGATATCAACCTCCATATCTTCTTGATGCATTTAATGCCTCACCAATTGCTCCATACTCTATGAATTCTCACCACTTGAGCCTATTCTTGTACTAGTAACTATACTTGAGCTTTACTTCCCTTGACTTAGTTGAGATACCCTTGGAGCTTTTATTGACATCTCACTCTAATCTTTAGTTGGAAAATCTCTGGAGCTCCTAAATTCCTTGTCCTCCATGAACTTGACATCATGTCTAATTATAATCCTCCTAGTCTCTAGAATAAATATTTGATATTCCTTTGAGGTTCCACTATACCCCAAAAAATACCCCCTCTCTATAGTCTAATCTAACTTGGTATGTGTATCTCTTGCAAGATGACAATATGTCTAACTTCCAAATATCTTGAAGTGACTAACATTTAATTTTTTCCCTATGCATTCCTCTTTTGGTGTCACCTTTCCCAGTACCTTATGTGAAACCTTGTTCTATATATAATACTTGCATACAACACACATATTCCGATAAATAGTAGGGCATATCATGATCATGTATCATAGTTCTTTCTTCCTCTGATATAGACCGATTCTTCTTCTCACCAACCAAATTATATTGTTGGTTGTAAGGAACCTTCCATTCTCTCTTGATTACATTCCTAGTACAAAACTCCTAGAATTCATTCCCTTTTTACTCACCTCCATTTTCTAACCAAAGAACCTTTATCTTCCTTCCTATCAAGTTCTCCACAAGATCCTTGAAATCTTGGAAGTGACTGAAAACCTCATCCTTTGTTTTGAAGAAGTATATCTAGGTCTTGCTGAAGAAATCATCAATAAAAGTAACTAATACTCATATCCTCTAAGAGACTTTTTCAACATTGGAAAACATATATCTAAGTGTACTAGATCAAGATCACCCTCAGATATGGTGTCACTCCTTGGAAAATATTCTTTTTCAATTTTTGCCAATACACATCCCTTACATACACCATAATACTCTTTTCTAACCTTTAGAATACCCATCACTATCTCACGAAGAAATTTAAGTTCTCTATGATGTATATGGCCCATCATCCTATGCCATAGCTCTCCAAGATCTTTAGGTTTACTATTGCTCATGAGTGCCTTAGGAGTATCAAAATGCATCCTATAAATCCAACTACTCCTAACTCCAATAGATATGGGTTATATCAAATCCTCATTCTTGATCAATACTCGTGCACCTCTAAAGAGTAAATTATACCCTTTATCTTGAAGGAAAGACATGGAAATCAGATTCATACCTAAGCCTAGCACATGTACCACATCATGAAGGGGAATCACCTTTCCATTCTCCCTTTGAAATTGAGTAGACCCTTTCCCAAATGAGTTGAGTTTAGACATGTTGCTCAAAGAATTCTAGGTTCTATTTTCATCCTCCTTTTAACCAGAAAAGTACTCTCTAACTCCTATCATATAAAATGACATGGAACTATCTATATACCAAAGACACCATGAGGTTGAGCTAACAATACAAGCTATGAGTGAAAACTCATCCTACAATCTACTAGAGAGATCCTCTATACTTGCTAGAGATGCCACCTAGTTCTTTCCCTTTTTGCATTCTTCTTCCTTTGTGGTCAGTCATTGAAATAGTGGCCAAATTTGTGACATCCATAGAACTTGATCTTAGACATTGCCTTATTCTTCTCACTTTATGAATTTGATCCTTTTCTAGACCCCTTCTTTTCTTTTCCTTTCCCTTCTAGAGAAGCATTCTCCTATTCCACCTTACTTTTTTTACTCTTATTGTTGGTTCCATTAACAAGAATTAGTCTAAGATCATCATGATTGAAATTAATCCATAGTCAATCCAAAATTGGTAAGGTGTCTCATCCACAAACAAATTTAATAAAGACATACCACTTCTTAGTAAATCCATTTAGGGCTATTCTTACTATCTTATCATCATATGGCTTATCTCCAATAGATCCTAACTCATCCTTGAAAATTCTAAACTCATTGAGGTAACTTCTAACATCTTCTCCCTTGTTCACTTGAGTGTTCTTTATCTTTTCTCTAAGAATCAACTTCTAGTTAGTGGTAGCATTCTGGTATAGATTCAGGATGGTATCCCACATCTTCTTCTCTATATTTAACTCTATGATATGTGGAACAATATGATCCTTTGCACCATCAAGTATTAGCCTCCTCGCCTTGGCATCATCCTTCTTGTATAATATTGCAAGTTGTATTAGATCTGTAGGTACAACTACAACACTAGTAACATATTCCTTGATACCATTCTCTTCTAGAAATAAAGAAATTTTTCCTTTCCAGACACAAAAATTTGAGGTTCCATCCAATTTTTCCTAATATCTTAAACTAGTTTAGGCCATTTCAAAGAATAAAAAATAATAATTCTAAAGAGTTCAAACTAGGGTTTATAAACCCTGAATATCTTTCCTTTCCTAGGGTAGACCTTTTCTACCCTTAACTTAGCTTTGATACCATGTGAAAATTATATTGCATTATCTTATAAAGATTATTTAATTGGGAAATATTGAAAAATAACACAACTACAACCTCACAATTAAAAATAACATAAAGAAATATGAAACACTATGAACACAATATTTTTGGATAATTGTCGCTAGAAAAACCCTGAAGTGAAAACAAGTACTGTAGATGAGAAATATATTAAGCGTCAAAAATTAAGAGATAAAAAATAATTGCTTGCCTCTTTCTGGCAAAGCTCTAGCAATCTTCTAATTTCTCCTAATGTTATTCCCCTACTATTATCTACCAATGCTATCATTGCACCATTTCTAACACTGAGAAATTTTTGCTAACTTTACAAATTCATTTTCTAACAATGTAAATGCTTCTCAAGCTTGTATTTTGCAAATGCATCTTGACACCATTTTATACTATTGTTGAAAACCAATGATCAAGATTGATTCTCAATCAATGATTGAGATTAAAAATAACCCAAAAAACCCTAACCAATTTTGTTATTAGGTGTTCCTAAAAGAGTCAATTATTAAATAAATAATTGTATCTACACTAAAAAACTTGTTTTAGAAAATAATTATTACTAAATATCCAGGGCTGGAGGTTATCTATATGAGCTAACAAAACTAATATTGAAAGGGGGCTTATTTAAATTTGGGGAAATTCATCATTATCTTCATTAGAGATTATCATTTATTATTTTTTCTATTTCATCTTATATCATCCAATTTCACACCTTCTCTAGGAGTATTACACTCACACTAGTTCAATGTTCAACTATATATATGGTCCACATTCCCAAATATTCATTATACAACATTGTCTTGTCCATATCATTGACCATTGTTTAAAGGAATCATTTATGTATTGGAGGCTATTTTTATTTTCCACTAAGTTTTCTCCTATTCTCCACATTTGGAAATTTGTGCATAGGTACCTAACATGGATAGAAGTTGCGATCCATTATCTGTTATCTTACTTTTCCCTATGGTTCACTTAAGAGGGTGTGTTAGTATAAACAAGGTTATTATCAAACTAGCTAAGACTAAGTTTAACCTTTTTACACTTCATTTTAGTTTACTTAGGCTAGTTGAGGTACGTATCTCACCTTAGGTGGTTTAGAAACATGTCCTCCCTTGTGGAGACACCTTGTGCATGAAAACTTGCCACTTTCTTTTACACTTGTCAAGTGAGCTACAATTATTTCATTCTTAGAAGGTTAGTAAGTGGTTATGTCTGACCATCTCACCTCCTTCTCCTTTCCTACTTATGAAAGGATTTGTTCTCATAATTATTGAGCAATATAGTGCAATCTTACTACACTAGATTTTATGTATTCATTTTTGATGATTTTTATTTTTATATATTATGGAAATTATTATAAAATCAGTATTTGTAATCTCATGAAATACATAGAAAAGATGAAAAAAATGATAGGAAGACACAATGGTATGAACCAATTGATGGAGAAACTCAAAAGGAGAGTGAGCCTATGAAAATATGTCTTACAAATATATACTAGCCACAATATACATTCATAGGTTCTCTCATCATTTTTATTTCTCTGGATTAATTTTTTCATACCCCTGGATGCCTTCTTATCATTATTGTCTTCTATGCAACATATTTCATGATATTACGATTCATGATTTCCACAGAGTCCATTTATTATTTGAAACAAATATGATACCAAATGAGAGAACTTATCAAAATTTAAGATAGAATGTTTGATGATTTTATGATTTCATAACTATAGATTAAAAGTATATGCAAAAGGAGAAGTTAGTTAAGAAACTAATAAACAATTTACTAGACCAAGCAACTATCTAACTGATTAGCAGATAATGTAATAGATAGATACACAACTAGAACCTTGGTTGTGATATTTATATTTCTATCAAGTCACCTAGAAGGGATAGAGATCATATTATTTTGGAATGGATTGCTTTGGGTTTGGATAAAGCTAACTATGATGAGATGATACAGGGTAATCATGGGCTAGTAGGGTATGAGGGAGTTATGAGGAGTAAATATGGTGGGTTCTCGGTAATACTGACACTCTCCTTAGGAAGCCACACTAATCACACCAATGAAGTAGTTTCTACCTACCATGGTCTTAGTTTTGATAAAAAGTTAAAATTTACCAAAGTTTTTATTGAGGATTCAAACAATATCATCAAATGTTTAAAATCAGACTAAAACCCCTCATGGTTAATCAAAAATTTAATTAATGAATCTAAATCTATCGTAACTTATTTTGTAGTATCTTAGAAATCTCATATATTTCATGAGTTTAATGCTATTGGGGATCATTTTTCCAATATAAATGCCCAAAGGGATAGAATGATGGGTTAGTAGATGAATTATTCTCTTATGAATGAAGTCTTAGAAATAATTAAAATGGAGAGGGGACATGGGCATAATTTCATATTTCTAGATTTAATAACGAATAAAATTAAGTGAAAAAAATAGACTTTCCTCTCACATGCTTTATGGGTATGTTTACCCTTATTTATCCTTCATTGTTGGGTGTAGTTTCTTATCTAAAATTCTAAGATTTTAAGGAACAAAATGTTTTCCAGAGATGATAATAAAAAGATGGGAGGTGACATAAATTTTCTTGAACCCATTAATTTGAATGAGGTTAAGAAGCATCCCACCATTTAGAGGATTTTGATGAAGAGTGGAGTCACCCCTTTCGTAGAAAGACTCCATGGATTTCCCTAAGATCACAAATAAGCTCATAGATATGTGGATGAATGGAAAAAATTATATTTTTGGGTGTGAATGGGTGGTCATGAAGGAGCTTAAAGATAAAGTCACACATCTCCTAATGGACTTTTTTTCAATAGTTGAATTGATTTGGACATTTTTGTGGAGAACTTTTTAAAGTATGGTTAAGGGGAATCCCTCGCTAAGAAGAAGAATGCATATGAAATTAACTTTCAATTAAGAAGATTTGGGTGAATGTATTGAAGGTGAATATCTAGTATTTTTTCTTGTATGGAAGATTTACTACTATTTATTGGTACCACATGTTAGGAATAAATTTTGAATATGTCCTATGGGGGAGTATTCAAGTAGTTCTATAGCAGTTTTATGTTGGATTCATGATTGTGTTTGTCATTGATGTCAACACCTTGATCTACTAGAGATAAGAACAGAAGGAAACAATGTTTGTATTGGTGCACATGCAGAATTGTCGATCAAGATATGCAAATTTGAGGACTTGTTATATATTTGTCTTGAGATTATGGTTAAGAGCACATATGAAAATTCTATTATTTTGGCTATTTGTGATAGCTAGATTATATCTCCTAATTGGGATAGAATATGGTCATGCAAAGTTGAACTGAGGTTGATGACATTTCAAAGGTGGCCTAGATGAGACAACATAGTCAGAGTTCACATGTGTGAAGGATTATCTAGTTTGGAAGCCAAAAATTTTATGTGGTTACGAAATATTATGTAACGTGTAACAATTTGTATTTTGTATTTGGTTAATCCTTGTTGGCCTCTATTATTTATTATTTGAGTGAGGTATAATGGAAGGATTATTTTCCTTGATTGTATATAATAAATGGATAAATAAAATGATATTGTAAGAGGATAAGCGAATTGAGGAGATCTGGTACTGAGATCTAGAAAAGCAGTTGGTGTAGTTTTGGCACAGATAGAGGTATGAGGATAAGTTGTTCTTTTCATATTATTCTATTTGAATAGTAAAAAGATTAGTTGGATATTGATCTCACTGATCTTTCCCTTGAAGTTGTTTGGACAGTGGGTCCTTCTGCCTTCTATAACTCCTAACAGGGTTAGAATCTTTAAATAGGGATTCAAAGTGTCCTTACAGGAACTGATATGTACTGAATGTATTTAAGGCTCCTAATATATTCCATCCTCTGACAAGGAATTTTAATATTAGTACATCCTTTTTTGGGTACCATCCCCACCGGGGTTTACTCTCTAGTCAAGAGGTTCCGTAGTTAACATATCTTGTGTCATTGTGTATGTTTATCTTTCTATGCTTATTACTTACATTGGTTATATGGTTGAAATATTATAATCGTATTATAATTTTTTTTTATCTGATAAATGATTCACACCACCTCCCCTCCCCTCTCACTTATCTTTGTGGACTTTAATTTCTAATAGTCGGTATTAGAGTATCAGGTCCTTCAAGGAAAAGTTTAACAACTTAAGGAGAACTATGGTGACACATTTTAGGAAACAAAGTTCTAAGCTAGACAGAGTTAATTGTTATACACTGAGTTTGTGCCTCTGTCTCAAGCTCTCGTAGTCTTGATAGCTTAGTATAACTTGGGAATCATCTCTAGGTTGTGGGACCTCTACTAACTGAGATGAGACCTCTAGGTTCTAGGCTGGTTCCTCTTAGATAATCACCTTAATTTGCTTCTAGATAGAAAAATTAAATCTTTGAAGGGAAAGGGATAGAAGGAGTGCATGAAAGGGAAATGACTAAAATAAAATCTACCTACTAGGTGATACACTGAAACTAGGGCTTGGATCTTAGTATAGAGGGATGAAATCAATGAAAGAATCAGGTCTAATAAGTCACAACTCACTAGATAGGCTTGCATAAGTATTTCATAGGAGGGTCTGAACAAAAGAATGAACCTATGACCTACAAATAAACATCCTTTTCTGCAACTAAATGTAGGAATGAGACAAGACTGCTAGGGGCTATAGTATATGCACAAAACATCTAGATTAGATTAGACATAGTAACATGCAAAATCACAAAATGTGAGAGGGATAAGGAACCCCAATTTACATTAACAACATTCATATACTTCAATCCAATAAGAGATGATAAAAATAGAAAGGACAGGGATAGAACAAATATCTCAAGTACCTCAAACTTGGTTTGATCATCAATGGGAGATTACAGAATGTGGGAAACCAGAGGGTAGAAAGAAATGCCATAGATAGGTTTCCAAGAAAGAGACTTTCTTCTTTACAAAATGAACCTCCTCAAAAGCTTTCAAAAAAAAATTAGATACAACACTCCACTGCATGCAGGTAGGAGTCAAAATTTTAACCAGGGTTATAGATTTTTACATTAGAATATTAAACCCTAGGGTACTGAGAACTAATGCCAAATCTGATCATAAATGTCTTCTAAAAAAATCTCAATAGATCAGATACTCATCCTTGCATGCCCATCCTTGTACCACAATCAAAGTACAACTTTAATCAGCCATGAATTCTTTCAAAATCAATCATACCACCCTGGAGAAAGGACTGTAGAAATTATGGCACCAAGCTCTTATTCATCAACCTGCAGCATGAATACAGAGTATAGGATTATGCAATGCCAACAAAGATCAGCTCAGAGTCCCCCACAACCACCTTCATCCTTAGAAATTAAATCTCTGAGCTACCCTCACCGCTTCGCACACATCCTACAAAAATTCAAACTGCTTCGAAAAAGTGTTGGTCATGTGATCGCATGTGGTTAGAAAGCCACATGTGATCATGTGACAAGCCTTTTAGAACCTATCATTCTGCCATGCAAGACACCTCAGGTTCAGTTTCCTCTTAGTCACCAGGTTGCTTGATCCTTTCCTTAACCTCGGGTTACAGCTAGCGACTATGATAAATCTTTATCCGCACAACCGCATAAATTTTTACCAACCCTGGGCCCATTTATGCCACCTAGCATTCTACTATTTGTCTCAGTCACTCTATCATCAGCACCTCAACAACCCCCTGGAAATAGACCCACTACAATTTCTAGATTCCCATCTAATGGATGACGTAACATCACATCGCCAAAGAATATTCCTTACACTTTTACACCCATCATAGATCTCTTTTAAAATGGGACCCCATTGACACATCAGCCCACCTGGAAGGCTTCATCAACACATTGAAACCAATCATCCCTAAACACATAAGCACACCTGGAAATAAGGTCCCATAGTCCTTCTCTTCACCTCGACTAATCAAACATGGGCACGTCAAAAAATGAGGAGCCACCACCAAGTTGCAAGCCCTATGCACGGTTGTTGCATAATCACATGCGATTAGAAATCCACATACGATCATGTGACCAACTGTGTGATGCTACCTATCTGACCGCTAACCGCTCGTCGCATGATTGCATGCAGTTAAAAGACTTCATGTGATCATGTGACAAACATTCTTTCTTGAGACCGTGAACTGAAGGTGGTAACATTAAAAGCAAGGGTGCATGGAGGCAAACCCTTAGTCACATGATCACATAGAATGAAAATGCTCTATGCGATCATGTGACTAGGCACAATAGTTTGTTGAAAACATTAACCGGGACCCACCTGGTCAAAGTTAGGCACTTAAAATAATGTTGATGCTAAAGAAGAAGTGTGAAGGAGTGAAGGTCGAAAACATCCTAGGTTTTCACTACCAACTGATCACAGTAGCACAGATAGAAAAGGCAGAAAACATAGAGGGTTTTTCTCCTGACCAACTTTCTGGAACTCTGCAACATAAGTATTTCCTGCAACCTTTAGAATTGAATATCTTTTTGGGTTTTTTGAATTAGGTCATGCGATCTGAATTGGGGCTTGATAGCACATCAAAGAACATGGGGTTAAGGGAACAAACCATAAAGCTTTGTGGATCAACTTTGTAAGCGAAAATAGGACTGTGGCAAAAATGGAATGACAGGGAAATTTTGGGTAACATTTTGGCAACTTCTATGGGATGTCAGCCTACTAGACATTAGACCAGTGGCCTTGACATATCCATTGGGAATGGGGTCATTTAGAACACAAAACTTTGGTAGAGACAAAACTAAACAAACAAGACAAACTATGCATGAGCACTTCTTGGAAAGCAGGGAAGCTAACCTAGCCTAAACTAACCATTGTAGAGACCTGGTTAAACAAAACCATTCACTGGACTATTGAAATAACTACCTTTTCTCCTTAGGATATTACACTTTGTGCATTTGATGCTAACAAGGAGAAAGTGGGAAAAAAAAAATATACCGAAATATCTAGCAAATCTCCTCCTGAATTTGGTATACCAAATTACTAACCTCAATTAGATCATAGATGTTTCCCTCCACAGGAGTCTGATACAGCTGGATAAGCCCCTAGTCACCAAAAAGTGGACTCTTGACATCACCCTCCATTGATTCCTTGAGTACGCATGTCTTGTTTGACCCCATTTGGGCTAGATATTTGATAGGACATCCCCTAGAGAGCATAAAGTCAGGCCCTTCTTGCTGCTCAACATACATCTTATGAATGTCTTCAATAGGAAGATCAAGAATTTTCTCCTCCATGATAACCTATCATATGTTCTTCTCTTCTATAGTTTGGACATAATTAACCTCCTGGGACACAAACTCCTCCTTAAGCACACACAAGCCATTATCCTTTTTAGGAAAATGAGGATCATCAACAAGGGTTGAGCATAAAGTATAAATTATCAAATCAAAATCATCTTGTTACTCTAAGTCAGCAATAACTCTATTATCTTCACTTCCACAATCAGAGGGCTCAACTAATGAACTTTGCACTACCTTATCCTGCCCAATATAGGAAGGTATCTCCTCAAATAGATCAGCTAGACTCTCACCTTCTTCACTTTCTTTCTTATCCTGCTCTGATTGCTCTAATCCACCCTGATGTAATAACCCTACTTGTTCCTCATGATCATCATGAAAAAGCACACCTAAAAGGCAAAAATCATCTTCTTTCTAGGGGCCTGAAATGCTATGAGGTGTAGGGGGCTCTTTAGGGATTGGTTTATAGGGTTTTATCTACTGCAGGACTGGCTCACTGTCACTTAGGGAGTGAAAACTTTTAGGTGTCTCCTTTTGTAACACTTCTGACCTTTCTCCATTAGGAAGCTCATAGTTGAAGAGAACAAGAGGAAAATCTATAGCCTCCTTCCAAGAAAATGGGTTTAGGTGACTACCAACCACTTTGATGTTTTGTTTTGGGACTATCTTCTTGACTGGATTATAGGGATAGAAAGGTCTCTTCGCCAAATTCTACTTCTCACCCTGATGTCTTCCTTGACATGGTGGTCTTCTTTTCTGGTAGGATTGTCCTAGAGCTTGGTACTACTAACTGGAACCTTGAATCTAATTGTGATAAAGCAATTCAACCTCCTGATCCTACTCATCTATAGTGATCAACTCTTTGGTTAGAGCCTACAACAGACTCATCATCTCTTGGTTTGTTTCTTGTTGCTCACTTTTCACTTTGAGTAGCTCTTGAGGAAGGTCAATGATGGACTTCCCATAGCTAGTGCCAGCCTGAGGCTCTATAAATACATGTATGGAAGTAAATGGAGGCATCTGCAAAGGTACAATAGGCTGAAGATTAAGAGAGATAGGCATGAGTGGCCTTGGGGTTATCATACCATCCTGAATTAAGCAATTTTCTGCCTTTACAGCTAAGTCAAATGCCTGAGGTAATGAAGTACCTCCTAGAGATTGAATCATGACAGATATATCACTAGTTAGGCTTCTCAAAAAAAAAAGGAAAGCACAATCTACCAAAGGCCTTATATTCACTGGAATCCTATTCCATGTCTTGAGGAATCTGCCCTTAAAATCTGTCATCAACTCTCGAGGATCTCTATTTATAACTTGGAGCTGCTCTATTATAGACAAAGAATCTGAATTATCCTCAAAGTATTTGTTAAGGACATCTCCAACTCTTTCCCATGAAGTAATGGAGCTAACTGCTAGATTTCTAAACCATTCCAGAGCCTTACCCTTAAAGGAGGTAGCCAACAACTTGGTGGTGACATCTTCTCGAGTTATATTATGTATGTTGTAGATAGTGGCCACAACTCTAGTGTGTTCAAGGGTTGTAGTCTATCCTTCACCTATGAAATCAGGTATAATTTTTAATGCTACCAAGGGCACATCATGGTGTTGGGCAAAATTTAATGGACTACCCTGATTAAAGGGTGCAAATGCAAATTGTCTTGCCATTAGAAGGGTCTATTTTCTTCATAAGATCTATTAGAAACTGGGTCTACTATTCTTAACACCAATGGAGTCACTAGATATACCTGAATACTAACCTCTCTAAGGTCTGTATTATGTAATCGATATATCAGAGATAGCATAATGATTGAAATTGACTTCTTTTGTTGGTCCCACCAGGCATGCCAGAAATGTTATACACTAAGTTTGCACCTTTGTCTCAAGCTCTCATAGTCTTGATAACTCAGTATAACTTGGGAATCATCTCTAGGTTGTGGGACCTTTGCTAACTAAGATGAGACCTCCAGGTTCTAGGCTGGTTCCTCTTGGATAATCACCTTAATTTTCTTCTAGATAGGAAAAGTAAATCTTTGAAGGGAAAGTGATAGAAGGAGTGCATGAAAGGGAAATGACTAAAAGTAAATCTACCTACTAGGTGATACACCGAAACTAGGGCTTGGATCTCAGTATAGAGGGATGAAATCAATGAAAGAATTAGGTCTAATAAGTCACAACTCACTAGATAGGCTTGCATAAGTATTTCATAGGAGGGTCTGAACAAAAGACTGAACCTATGACCTGCAAACAAACATCCTTTTCTGCAACTAAATGTAGGAATGAGACAAGACTGCTAGGGGTTGTAGTATACCCACAAAAAATCTAGATCAGATTAGACATAGTAACACAAAAAATCACAGAAAGTGAGAGGGACAAGGAACCCCAATTTCCATTAACAACATTCATAGACTTCAATTCAATAAGAGATGATAAAAATAGTAAGGACAGGGATAGAAAAAATATCTCAAGTACCTCAAACTTGCCTTGATCATCAATCGGAGATTATAGAATGTGGGAAACCAGAGGGTAGAAAGAAATGCCACCGATAGCTTTCCAAGAAAGAGACTTTCTTCTTTACAAAATGAACCTCCTTCTCAAAAGCTTTCAAAAAACATTATATACGACACTCCACTACACGCAGGTAGGAGTCAAAATTTTAACCAGGGTTATAGATTTTTATATTAGAATATTAAACCCTAGGTCACTGAGAACTAATGCCAAATATGATCATAAATGTCTTCTGAAAATATCTAAACAGATCAGATACTCATCCTTGTGTGCCCATCCTTGTACCGTAATCAACCTGCAACTTCAATCAGCTGTGAATTCTTTCAAAATCAATCATACCACCTTGGAGAAAGGACTGTAGAAATTATGGTGCCAAGATTTTATTCATCTTCCCATGGCATGAACACATAGTATAGTATTCTGAAATGCTCACTAAGATCACCTCAGAGTCCCCCACAACCACCTTCATCCTTAGAAATTAAATCCCTGAGCTACCCTCGCCACTTCGTACATGTCCTGTAAAAATTCAAACTGCTTCGAAAAAGCATTGGTCGCATGATCGCATGTGGTTAGAAAGCTCCATGCAATCATGTGAGAAGCCTTTTAGAACCTATCATTCTACCATGCAAGAAACCTTGGGTTCAATTTCCTCTTAGTCACTAGGTTGCTTGATCCTTTCCTTAACCTTGGGTTACATCTAGCAACTATGAGAAATCTTTATCCGTACAACTACGCAAAGTTTTACCAAACCTGGGCCCATTTATGCCACCTAGCGTTCTCCTATTCATCCCAGTCACTCTATCATCAACACCTTGACAACCCCCTGGAAAAAGACCCACTACAATTTCCATATTCCTATTTAATGGCGAGTGTAAGATCGCATGGCTGAAGAATATTCCTTATGCTTTTATGCCCACCGTAGATCTCTTTTCAACTAGAACCCCACTGACACATTGGCCCACCTGAAAGTCTTCATCAACACACATCAACCAATCAGCCCTAAACACATAAGCACACCTGGAAACAAGGTCCCATAGTCCTTCTCTTAACCTCTACCAATCAAACATGGGCACGTCAAAAAATGAGGACCCACCACCAAGTTGCAAGCCCTACAGATGGTTGTCACATAATCGCATGCGGTTAGAAAGCCGCATGTGATCATGCGACCAACCGCATGATGCTACCTATCAGACCGCTAAGCTCTCGTTGCATGATCACATGCAGTTAAAAGACTTCATGTGATCATGTGACAAACATTCTTTCTTGAGACCATGAATTGAAGGCAGTAACATTAAAAGCTAGGGTGCATGGAGGCAAACCCTTAGTCACATGATCGCATAGCACAAAAATGCTCTATGCAATCATGCGACTAGGCATAATAGTTTGTTAAAAACATCAATCGAGCCCCACCTGGTCGGAGTTGCACACTTAAAAGAATGCTGATGCTGAAGAAGTGAGAAGGAGTGAAGGTCAAAAACATCCTGGGTTTTCGCTACCAACCGATCGCAGCAGCACGGATAGAAAAGGCAGAAAACACAGAGGGTTTTTCTACTGACCAACTTTTTGGAACTCTGAAACATAAGTATTTCCTACAACCTTTAGAATTGAATATCTTTTTGGGTTTTGTAAATTAGGTCATGTGATCTGAACTGGGGCTTGACAGCACATCAAAGAACATGGGGTTAAGGGCACAAACCATAAAGCTTTTTGGATCAACTTCACAAGTGAAAAGAAGACTGTGGCCAAAATTGAATGACACAGAAATTTTGGGTGACATTAACTATGATAGCTAAAAATAGAAGATGAAGACAGATTTGGTATGTTTAGGACCAGGATATTGGTTGATTACAAAGAATGACAAGACTAACATTGAAGAAGAAAAATATGAAGATTGCACTAATAAGGAAAGAGATCTATTTATCTGTAACATACTTGCCAGAGAAGAACTTTTGTCAACTCTTTCAAAACAATGAATAGAGTTAGGTAAAAATTCTAAGGACATCTCATGAAATTTGGTTAGCTTTACAATATACTTTTGAAGGTGATGTACATGCTAAGAGAGTTATATTAGATAATTGGATATGTTTATTTGAGAATGAAAGAATGATGGAAGATGAATCTGTTAGAAGTTATATTGGTAGGATATCAAAGATTGTTGTAGGTATCAAAGCCTATGAAGGAAACAAAACTAAAGATGAAGTCATATGGAGTATCTTAAAGATACTGACCCCTGTGTTTAAGAATACAATGCAAATGATTGAACAAGTTATACCTTGTACTGAAAAGTTTACCAGAGAAACTCTTCTTGGAAGATTAGAAGCTGTAGAGATGGGCTTAATACGGTCTGGGAGATTAGTGTTCACCCTACTTTGTCAACAAGTACAAGTGTTAGTGGAGAATATATCAGTTGTAGAAGATCTAAGAATGAAGAAGACATAAAGATTAAGGAAGGAATTGCCTTGCTTTTGAAAAGAGAACATGAAGGTTAGAAAATCTTTAAATATTTGACATGCGAAGAATATGGTCATTTCGCATCTAAATGTCCTAAAAAAGTAAAGAAATATAAGAAGAATTTTAAACCTAAAAGATCTAAAGAATGTTATTATGCTAATGATGAGGAATTTGAGGCTAGCATTGAAAATTTTTTAAGTGAAAGTGATAATGAAAGTGATGACATAAGATTTGTAGAAATAAAATAAGAAAATCCTAAAACTGATGATGTTTACTTTTTGGATGGATTGAAACATAATATTTTAAGTGTTGGACAATTATTTGACAAGGGATATCAAGTTTGGTTTACTAAGAAGACTTTTGTGATCAAAGATAAGAATGGAAACATGATTGGAATTGGATCAAAAACCAGAGGTAATGCGTTTGAGTTGAATCCCGCTGAGAAGCCAAGTTTCATTACTAAAATTGATGACAATTGGTTATGGCACAAAATTTTTTGTCACATAAATTTTAATAACCTTGTGAAAGTAAGTAATACACTTGTGGTGAGATATTTTCCTAAGATTATGAAACCTACTAACATGATATGAAAAGAGTGTGTTATGGCTAAGAAGAAAAAAAGTTCTTTTCCGAGTAAGAAGTTCACCATAGAAGAAAAATTAGAAATTGTTCACACAGATCCGAGTGGTCCCACAAGGACTAGAGAATTATATGGTGAAAGGTATTTATGATTTTGGTTGATGACTTTACTAGCATGATGTGGATAACATTTCCTAAAGAAAAAATTGAAGCATTTGATAAGTTTAGATTGATTAAGAATAAAGTTCAGAATGAATCTCAAATGAAGATTAAATGTTTGAGGTTTGATAGAGGTGGATAATTCACTTCTAAGGAATTTAATACTTTCTGTGAAGGGAATGAAATTAAGAGACAATTTTTAGCTTCTAGAACACCTAAACAAAATGGTATTGCAGAGAGAAGGAACATATCAGTAACTGAGGTAGAAAGAGCTATGTTATTTGAGATGATTTGGTGAAGATATTTTGGAGAGAATTAGTGAATACAATAGTATATATAATGAATAGAGTGCAAAGTAGAGAAGACACAGACAAGATACCTTATGAATTATGGTTTGACATGCACCATCAGTTAAGTATTTTAGAATTTCTGGACGCAAATGTTATATTAAGAAAGATAATGACATTGCTAAATTTGATCCCAAAAGTGTTGAAGGTATATTTCTTGGTTATTCATTGAAACTCGAAGCTTATAGATGTTTCAATAAAAGAACTAAAATTATTGTTGAGAGTGCAAATGTTAAAGTTGATGAGAAATTCAAAATTTAGGAAAGAATACTTGATTATGAATCAGATGAAGAAGTTCATACTAGAAGTGATCAAGAAAATGATTAATTTTTTTATGAAACTGAAAGGGATTTGTAGAATGACATTGAGTAAATAAGAGAAGAAGTGAGATCAGAGCATAAATTTGAAGAAATAATAGAGACAATGACACCTAACAAGAATCTGATGAGGAACTATCCTACTAATCAAATTATTGGGAGCATAGAAAAATGAGTCATGACAAGAAATAAGGTACAAGAAGAACTATGTTTGATTTCTCAAATTGAAGCTAAAAGTAGTGAGGAAGGCTGTAAAGATGATAATTGCATTCAAGAAATGAAGGAAGAACTAGATCATATTGAGAAGAACAAGACTTGGGAATTAGTCCTTAGATCTAAAGATAAAAATGTTATAGGAACTAAGTGGGTATTTAGAAATAAGATGAATGAACAAGGTGAAGTTGTGAGGAGAAAATAAAGACTAGTACGTAAAGGATACTCATAGAAAGATGGAATTGATTATGAAGAAACTTTTGTATTTGTTACAAGAATTGAAGCGGTAAGAATGTTTTTGGCTTATGCAGCTACAATAAATTCAAATTATATCAGATGGATGTGAAATCAACGTTCTTGAATGGAGAATTGGAAGAAGAAGTCTACATTGAGCAACTTGAAGGATTTCCTTTAAATCAAGAAGGAGACATGCTATGTAAATTGAACAAAGCTTTATATGGATTAAAAAAAGCACCTAGAACTTGAAATGCAAGATTGGATAAATATTTGATAAAACTAGGATTTAATAAAGGCACCGCAGATAGTAATTTGTATCTGAAAGAGATTGAGAATGGTTTATTGATTGTAGTTATATTTTTTGATTATATTATCTTTGGAGGAGAAGATGAATCTAGTGATAAATTTATTGATGAAATGAAGACATAATTTGAGCTGAGAATGATTAGTGAAATGAAATATTTTTAGGATTATAGATAGAACAAAACATTAATGGTATTTTCTTATCTCAAAAAAAATAAATTAAAGACTTGTTTTATAGATTTGGAATGGAAAATTGTAAACCTGTTGGTATACCTATGGTAACTGACCATAAGTTATCTAGCATAGATGAAACTCCTATTGTTGAGAAAATGAAATAGAGATCCATGATTGGAGGATTGCAGTATTTAACTCATACAAGACCTGATATATCACATGCAGTTGGAATTGTTGCAAGATTTTAAGTTGATCCTAAAGAGTCACATTATATAGCAGTAAATAGAGTATTTAGATATCTGAAAGGTACAATTGATTATGGGTTATGGTATGATAAATCAGATGAATTTACCCTATGTGCATATATAGATGAAGATTGGGGAGGTTGTGTTAATGAAAAAAAGAGTACAAGTGGCTAAGCCTTTTTTCTTGGAGAAAGCTTGGTTTCTTGGCTAAGCAGGAAACAAAATTATATTTCATAGAGCATAGTACAAGCATAATATGTAGCAGCAATAAATAATTGTAATCAAATAATATGGATGAAATAAATGTTGAAGGAAATTAGAATCAAGTTCAATGAGCCCATTATCATACACTCTGATAACACCAATACAGTAAGTATGTCTAAGAACCCTCTGTTGCATTCTAAAAAAAATCATATAAAAATCAAGTATCATGTTGTAAGAGAAAAAGTTGCATAAAAAGAGGCTAGACTTGATTATATCAGTACAAAAGAGAATATTGTAGATATATTTACAAATCCATTACCTAAAGATACATTTGAGTATTTGAGAGGTATGCTTGGGGTTATGCCCCAACCTACTCTTGAGTAGTGATGCAGAGAGTTGCATCAATCTAGTGGTATAAGAGCACTATCCTTTCTAGACTGTATGTTGATACTTCCTCTATGGGGGAGTATGTGTGTTTTTGAGTTGAGTCATGAAGGACTCTTGTGAAAGTATTTTTTGAATAGTGTCTTTTGATATTCGAGCTTGTATCAGATTGACATATTGATGCTTAGTTTTTCATTGATGTCAATGGAAGAGAAGGATACATGAAAAACATCTGTTAATATACATGAAAAACATATGTTGAGTGATTTGAGTAATTAAGAGGATTTTGAAAATTAAAGCATTGAGGAGAAGGACACATTCAGTGATTGAAGATTTGATTGATGAAGAAGACATGAGAATTTAATAGAGAACGTCAGTATTACATGTGGTATTCATGGAACTCAGATGTTTTTTCATCTATGTTGCCATCAATGCCAATGGGGGAGATTGTTAGGAATGAATGTTGAATATGTCCTATGGGGGATTATTCAAGTAGTTCTATAGAATTTGTATGTTTCATTCATGGATGTGTTTGTCATTGATGTCAACACCTTGATCTACTAGAGATTAGTAGAGCAACAGACATTGTTTATTTTAGCGCACATGGAGAATTGCAAATCAAGCTATGCAGAGTTGAAGACTTATTATATATTGTGTCATGAGATTATGTTTAGGATCACATAAATAAATTATATTATTAATGATAGTTATGTGTAATTTAGTGGAAACTGTATTCTGGAAATGTTCTTGAGAAGGGGTTTGTGATAGCTATATGATATCTCTCAATCATGATAGAATCTAGACATGTGAAGTTGAACTGAGGTTGATGAAATTTTAGAGGTGACGTAGATGAGACAACATAGTTAGAGGTCACACGTGTGAATAATTATTTACTTCAGAAGCTGATAGTTTTATGTGGTTATTAAATATTATGTAGCATGTAACAATTTGTATTTTGTATTTGGTTAAGCTTTTTTGGCCAACTGTATTATTTATTATTTAAGTGAGGTAGAAAGGAAATATTTTGTTCCTTGATTGTATATAATAAATAGAGAAATAAAATGATATTGTAAGAGGATATCCGAATTGAGAAGATCTTGTACTGATATCTAAAAAAGTAGTTGGTATAGTTTTGGCACAGATAGAGGAGTGTAGATAAGTTGTTATTTTGGTATTATTCTATTTGAATAGTATAGAGATTAGTTGGATAGTGAGTTCAGTGATCTTTCCCTTGAAATTGTTTGGATAGTGGGTCCTTCTGCCTTTTATAACTACTAACTGGGTTAGAATATTTTAACAGTGGTGTGGGAGTACCCTAAATATATCAAGTGTTCTTATGGAACCTAGGGTTTTCATTAAGGTCCTTAGAGGCCTCTAGTTATGTTAGGACAATGCGTTAATCATTGGACTCCTTTGTAAGACCATAGTTCCAAGATTGGCTTCTTATGAGCCCTTGTTTAACTATTGGTCAATGTTGATCCAAAACCCTAGGCTTAGGTTATATTTTTATTTTTTATGTTTGGATCCTCTAGGGATCATAAAAATAAAATTGAGACCAAGTTTGGTCATCAAACTTGCAAACTTGCAAAATATACAAAAATGCACAAAAGTTGTCAAGCAACTTTTGAGAAAACTTGACAACTTTTGTCAAGGACTTGTAAACCAAATCCCAAATAGATAACTAGTTCAAATATGTTATGTAACCATTTGGATTGCCTACAAAATCCCTATTAGGTGGGTGGTTGGCAAACAATGTAATTTGGGCATTTAGAATCAATAAAGTATAACCATTTCTCTACAAATTCAAAGGGTAGATGATTCGTACGTATTGGTACAGATAGAAGGACATGAAATTCTGAAACAAATTTTTTTTCTTGTGAACCTTCTATAATTTTCATTTGGTCTCATGTGTTGATGTATTATAGTTAAAAATTTATTGGATTTATAATCTCACTGCCTAGTTTGTAGGCTTGAAATCAAGGTTCTAATTGAAATTGAGTGTTCTACTTGATTCCACCATGGGAATCTAATTCGCCTTGGTGGAATTCAAGATTTTTTTATATGCTTTGAGAATATGTAGGTTGGGAGTGGTAACTTGTAGGGAGATGGATTTTTTAGGAATGGGAACACTGAGAGGGGGGGTGAATCAGTGTTCACTTTACTTTATCTTTTTACTTAATCTTAAACTAAACTTGAATACTTAAATACTAAAATGAACATCCACATAAACATGAAACATGAAATCAACACATAACACCAATATGTTTACGAGGAAACCCAAATAGGTAAAAACCCCAGTGGGAATTGACACCCACTAATATTGTGTAGTAGTGATTTATGATCCTTGTTAGAAGATCATTAACCTTGTTAGGAGTTACTTTATAATATGTTTAGTATAGTAGATCTTGTCAAGGGTTGGACCCTATTAGGAGTCTTTTACAATAAACCCTGCTAGGGGTGTGAATGCACTTTACTAGAGCTCACTGCTCAAGTGGTGAAGGCTACAACCTTCTGATCTCAAATGCACACTATATTTGTTGGATGAACTCTCACTATGAGACTACTTGTCTAATCAATTCCTTTGATGCACTGATGCTTTTCCCTCTTGAAAATCTATAATACATCTTATAGACTCTTTGCACACTTCTTCTCTGCTTATCTTGTCTCTATATCAACTCTCATACTAATTACAATGGGTGCATCTCATATTTATATGTGCATACAAAACAAATAACTAGGTCAGCCCTTTAACCGATTACATACAACGCTTCCAATTGAATTGGCTCAAGTGTGTTTACAAAAAAACATAAATACATGTTAGAAACCTAATTATAATAGGTAGATAGCCTATAAAACATCAGAATATAACCGCAAATCAAAATGCTAACAGTCGGTAGCTTACTCTGTTCTTCTCTGGCACACACTGGCTGTGTAACTTCAGTTGTCTATAACTTTCTCATACTTGCATATCAGACCATGTGCTCATATAATAAGAATGAATATACTCTAACCAACTTATCTTCTAGGGCATGTACCATAACTCTGTCATATGCACATGTGCTAATGCTCTAAGCTTCAGGTACTCGATACATTGTCCAATCTTCAACACTTGGCTAATTTATGATCTTCTCATCAAGTGCGCTGACTCCAAAATACTATATGACTTTGTTTCCATAATGAAAACACTATATTAAGTCATATACACTAGTATAGAAAACTTTCCAACAATCTCCCCCTTTATCATTGATTGCAACAAATGAATATGGCATAATTTCTAACTGTCCCTTAATAGAAAAGTTTTTTGTCTATAACCCATATACATATCTTATATCTCCCTTATACATATCTATAACCCATATTATATACACACTCCCCCTTTGAAATTAATGATAAAGGTGCTTGAAAACTATATCTACAAATACTTACTATGAAAGAACATCTGGATATGCTTTGTGTAGGTTTTGGATATCCTTCTTCCAAAATGTGATCACTGAATTAACAATCTGGAGATGGGTTCATAGTGCATACTGCAGCTTCTCCATCTTCTCCAAATATTTTTTGGGGCCATGATCACATGTCACCATGGTGGAATCTATCTTGATATTCTGATTGAGTATATCTAGTGAGGGCACAAGAGCATTCCTTAGCTGAGTCTGCCTAGCACTTATCTTGGACATCTCCTTTTCTGCCTTCTTAATCTTGTGAATTTGACCTTGATATACATTGTTTCACATATTTACATCAATCGATTATTCTTTCATTGATTTCTCTACTTTCTCTATCATAGTTTCTGCCTCTTGTATCTTCTTGAAGTGGGCATCAGTTAACTTGTGTTGATCCATATAGTAAGCAATGATTTTTCTTCCTTTTGCTACAAACTCCTTCAAGGATGCTTGACCAGTCTTTAGTGAACTCAGCTCAAGTGCAAAGTTTCTAACCAATTCATTTAGCCTTTTCTTCAAATACTTCTCCTCTATAAATATGGATGTCGATTCTTCCAAGCTAGAAAAATTTGTCTTGAAGGCTATGAGGATGTTGCTAACATCATCAACTATGTGGACCTTAGGCACTTTCTTGTCTGAAGGTAATAGGTTGTTCAAAATGTTCACTCACTCAAAAAATAGGGGATTCCTCATTACCTATTTCTCCTTTTCCTTTTCCATAGCTAAGACACTAATTTTGATCAAGTCTTCTTCTCCCCATGAATCCAAACTGGTTGTGTCAGGTGTCAAACTTGACAACAATGATGTTGAGGAGTGATAAGAGTGCTATCCATCACTTCTAGTTTTAATTTTCTTATAATTTCAATAGATGGCTTATCTTTTGTTTTATTTCCTTTTTCTTCTTCTTTCTCCTCTTCCTTCTTTTATTCTTCTTTATTTTCTTCTTCTTTCTTTTCTTCTTTTTCTATATCTGTTATGTCCTCAATCAATATTTCTTGTTGATT
Organism: Chamaecyparis obtusa; assembly: GCA_027943335.1. Classification (NCBI taxonomy): domain Eukaryota; kingdom Viridiplantae; phylum Streptophyta; class Pinopsida; order Cupressales; family Cupressaceae; genus Chamaecyparis; species Chamaecyparis obtusa. Next base: position 108,067 of record BSBK01006720.1, on the reverse strand, counting down.
AGGAGTGTTACTACATAAGTTCTCAGCCTCTTGAGTGCTTACAAAGGCTTCTTCAAACTTATCTGGATCCATGTTTTTGGCTTCCATAGTAACTTTTACATTATCAATAAAGATTGAATCATCCTTCAGTGTCTCTATCATGGGCATAGACTTCTCTACTTCTGTGGATGTATCAACTACATACACTGAATCTTGTGGACCTATAGATGGTATATTAATGGTCTCTGATCTTTTTCAACCTTTTTGGGTACTTCTGTTATAGGTGTAGTAGATGGGTACATGTGCCTATTCATGAAAACTTTTTCAAAATTCCTTCTCTATTTCCTTGGCAACCAATTCATAGTTCTTGTCCATTATGTGCAGAGTCCTTGACTTGGTTCTAAGATGTGGCTTTACCAAGTCTAACAACAAAGATTTCTCCTCTAGAGAATATATTGGAAAACTTTCATCTAAGATCTTATCTCTTATTCTCAGATCTTCTTCAATGGATTGTATTTTTAGGAACTCCAAGATGTTCTACACATTATCAAGAATCATAGTTTTCAATTCTAGGACTATCTTTTTGAACTTTAACATATGTTTGACAATCATTCCATGGATTTATGATTTGTCAAATTCACTATACTTTTCATAGAACTTCCCTACTTGATCTATCCTTCCTTCTTCAATGATTATTGCACTTAGCACATTGATAGTAGGTTTGAAACTTACTTTGGGAGGAGCTTGAGTGTTCTTCCTATTCCTTGTTATTCACGAGGATGGGTGATTGGTGCTAATATTTTTCTTCCTCTTAGGCATTACCTATACTCAGGAGGAGTAGTAAGGTCAGCTCTTACTATGGGCACAGAAGGAGTAACATTAGTTTTACCCTTCTTATCATCTGATTTTTCTATTTTCACCTTCTTCAACTTAGGGTCATCAGATTTTATTTTTGTTGTTATTGCGCTCTTTATTTCCAAGGAAATCTTATCTTCCCCTCTTTGTCTAAGTCTTCTTTTGATACACCATGGATTCTCAAGATATCTAAAGTGACTTTGGCAACTTTTCTTTTGGTTGATGCATTGTGTAGAACAACATCAACTTCTCTAGTTTTCTCTTCATAACTTCCCCATCTTGGTTCATTAGGATCTTTAGGGGCTGAAAGAAACACTTGTGCATATGATTCTAGGACTTTTTCATCAACCTCATATCCAAGTGGATGGATCCACTTTTTTCTTGGCTCAACTACTTCCATACAAGTTACATCAACTTTTACCATAAAGCAAATGCTATCCTTGTATTTCTCAACAATATTCTCTGGTATCATGTACCTTATCTGCATTTTAGCCCTGAATGTCTTCAATTCTAGTGTCATGTAATCTTTTAGTGTGTTCTTAGTAGATGTCTTAAGGGTATCTATGGCATGGTAGGAATAGTCTTGTCTAGGTATAAATCTGACATCTTTCCAAGAATGTGGAAGTACATGTATATGATCAAAGACCCAAATCTAAATATCTTGGTCTTCTCATGCTTGATGGCCTTAATGTTATCTATTAGTTGTGTGTGTAGGATCTTGAAAAAATTGAACTCTCCATTCTCTCTTACAAGTCTTATTGCTGCAAAAATTATGGCCGCAAACACACTATTCACCCTACTAGTGTGTTGGAACCTGTATCCTAGTATCATGGACATCAATTTGATGTCATCTTACTCAATAGGATCTATAGTCATTATGCTCCTATCACTTCTTGACTTTCAAGTTTTCTCAACAATTTTCCTCATATCTTTTCCTACTCGAAGGATGATGCCTATCTTTGAGAGGCCTATCATCTCATGAATTAGGTCACTTGTAATCCTACTCGGCACTTCACCTATCCAAAATAGGTCATCATTGATCTTGCTGAGTAGGATCTTGATCCATTCTAATTTGTATAACTCATGTGTCATAGCATACTCAACTATAGGGTGATTATTCCACTTCACATACTCATCCATGAAGGTTTTATCAGGTTTCATCATTGTTTCCATGTGCGCCCTTATTCTGTCCAATCTTACTAGTTTTTTCTTACATTATATGTATGCCCTAATGTCTTTGACATGCATAAAACCCATAGACATGTAGGAGAATAAACCTTTTAGGTCATCAAGTGTTGATTTAAATGGATGCCTCTTAAACCCATATTTATTCTTCTCTATCACATCAAATACAATGGGAGTAGCCATTACTTACTTGTATATCACTTTCTTGATGGTTTCCAAGATCTTCTGAATTGACACAATGAACTAGGGTTTCTTCAACCGATCAAATGCACAACTTAATCACTCGATGAATCAATATACAATCCTTCTTCATCAAATTCTATGGCTCTTCTTCACTCCAATTGCTTTGAATTCGAATGCAATGAGATATTTATAAACTTCTATGTACTTTAAAGCAATTCTACCATTAATGCTTGATGTGTAAACCAGGCTTTCACTAAAGAAAAAGTACATGCAATACTTAGTGAAATGGAAAGGAATCCCTCCAATAGATGCTACCTGGATGATAGAGGCACAAATCCAACAACATAGTACCACTATTGACTAGTTAACATCAAGTGGGAACTTGAGTTTTAATCTAATGGGGAGTATGGTGCAGGAGAACCCTAAATAAATCAAGTGTTATTATGGAGCCTAGAGTTTTAATTAAGGTCCTTAGAGGCCTCTAGTTATGTTAGGACAATGGGTGAATCATTGGACTCCTTTCTAAGACCATAGTTCCAAGATTGGCATCCTATGAGCCCTTGGTTAACTATTGGTCAATGTTGATCCAAAACCCTAGGCATAAGTTATTTTTGTGTTTTCTATGTTTGGATCCACTAGGGATCATAAAAATAATATTGAGACCAATTTTGGTCATCAAACTTGCAAACTTGCAAAATATACAAAAATGCTCAAAAGTTGTCAAGCAACTTTTGAGCAAACTTCACAACTTTTGTCATGGACTTGTAAACCAACTCCCAAATGGCTAATTAGCTCCAATATTTGATGTAACTATTGAGAGTTCCTACAAAAGCCCTATCAAGTGGGTGGTAGGCCAACAATGTAATTTTGGCATTTAGAATCAATAAAATATAACCATTTCTCTACAAATCCCAAGGAGAGGTGATTAGTACGGATTGGTACAAACTGAAGGACATGAAATTATGAAACCAAAAGTTTGTCTTGTGAACCTTCTTTCATTTTCATTTGGTCTCATATGTTGAACTATAATCTCACTGCCTGGTTTGTAGTCTTGAAATCAGGGTTCCAATTGAAATTGTGTGTTTGACTCTATTCCACTATGGGAGTCTAATGCCCCTTGCTAGAATTCAATATTTTATTTTTGTGCTTTGCGAATATGTAGGCTGGGAGTGGTAACTTGGAGGGAGATGTATTTTCCATGATGCCCTAGGTGTACATCTCTATATGTGCACCGACAAGCGAGTGAGTACAGTCATCACAATTTATGATTGGAGATTCACCAAGACCTCTAATTCAGGATATAAGGCCCTTATGTATGCCCTCACATGTTCCCATTATTGGTTTGGGCATTTGGTTAAGGGAAATAACACTTGTAGTGTATTTTTAGGCCTAATTAGGCCTAGTTATTGTGCCTAGACTAGATATTTTCTTGTCTTCCTTTTAGTTTCACACCTTGGTGCTTCGATATGATTTCTTAGGCCGAAAAGGGTATTAGAATATCTAGTTTATTTATTATGTTGTATAGAATTATTTTTGGATAAAACCAAAATCACTTTGAGGAAAGGCTACAAGCCTAAACCTAATTTTGTGAAGCAGCTATGTCATATGGGTTGCTAGTGAGTGAAAGAACCATTAGAAATATAAATCAAGGACCTAAATAGACCAGATCCTTGAGTATAGGTTACCCCTAGTCCTATGAGACATTTCATGGGGAATTATTGATAAAGTGGATTAGAGTGCTTCATAGCCAATCTTGGTAATTGGTGTTTGGGACTTGGTGAAACCTAGTGAGTAGGTTGCCCTTGGGGTTTGGGGTTTTGATAACCTTGTTCCTTGTCCTTACTACACTTGTGATAGGTGTAGAGCACTTTTCCCTTAAATTTACGTGTAAAGGGAATATTTCCTTATCATTTTTCATTCCTTGAAGCTTCCTACTACCCACTTTGCATCAAATAGACCGATTCAAAGTCTCCTAATAGGGACTGATATGTACTAAATATATTTCATAAGGCTCCTAATAGAGTCCATCCTTGCAGAAGGAACTTTCATATGAGTACATCCTTTTGTGGGTACCATCGTCACTAGGGTTTACTCTCTGATCAATAGGTTCCCTAGTTAACATATCTTGTGTCATTGTGTATGTTTATCTTTCTATGGTTACAAATGACATTGGTTATATGGTTAAAATATGATAATGGTATTATAAGCTATCTTTATCTTATAACTGATTTAGCCCCCCTCCCCCCACCTTAGTTATCTTGGTGGACTTTACTTTCTAACACCACATTGTATTTCTCAATTTCTTTTGACATAAGGTTTGCATATGTTTTCCTTTCTTCCTTTTTGTCATCTATTATTAATAGTATTAAACTACGTGAGAAAAATACTCAAACCCTATTTTAAATTAGGCTATTATCATACTGATTGTTGAGCAATAGAATTCTAGTCCCCTCCCTCGAAATAAAAACCTAGAGCCTCCCCTATTCTCTTAGAATAGAATTGATAACCTTTAATTGATTGAATATCTTGATGAACTAAATGGATAAGTGAAAGAGAGTGATTAGATATCACCGAGCTGAAAAGTGATATGTAAGGCAATTAAATTAGTCAATATGTATTTTCATTGATGTCAACTAGTTTTGACTATACTTATCATGATGGTTACAATCAAAGAAGGAAAATGATAAAGGAAAGAGATATATACATGAAGATGAGATGGATATGGAGATATGGCTAAGGTATACATTGGGTAACTTATTGATGAGTCTATGGCATCATGTTGTTGATGTGATTGTATTGCATGATTTTGTTATCTATTGAAGATCAGAACTAAACAAGTTAATGTGGTCAGTAACTAAAGATTTATGTATACACTGATCCTGTGCAGTGTATATCAAGTAAAAGTAATAAACAAGTTAGTATTCACTGACACATTCTGTATTGATTGAGTGAGAGAAATAATTAATGTTTATAATAGCTGACTAAATTGATGAGCTGGAAAATTACTTATGATTATGGGGTAAAAGATAAAGTTTGTTACCATGATCTAACAAATGAAAAAATTAAAGATTGATCAAATGGAGAAGGATGAAATGTGTTATAGACACATCTATCAAGGAAGCTTGAACCAGAAAAATGAACGATGGAGATTAAGAGGAAAAATCTAATGGATGAGAAGAAAAAGGTTTATAACATCTATTTAAAGAGGGATGAGATTTATTATTCAGTCTGGAGCTTATTGATAAGTTACATGAGAAACCACATGAAAGGACTATTTTCATGCACCACTGATCAAACTTGTTAAAGACAAAATTAAGCTAGACTATAAGTGTTATCACTTTTTAAAATATTTCTTGGCTCCGCGTTGTATCTTTAAAATATCTAGGTTTTTGGCTTGGTTTTCCTTCCTCTTCTCCAAAACCCTAGGTTGGTTGGTTCTCTTCTTATTTTCTCGTGTTACCTTTTTGATTCACCAGGAGTGCTAATCCACATGTTCCTTTAACTTTTTTAAGTCATGCATTCACGGTTAGAAGGTTGTTGGCCCCCATTCCCCTCTTCTCCTTTTTATTTCTCTACGCCTAAGTTTTGGGTTTATTTTCCTAAGGTTTTCACTTTCCAAATGAGTGGCTATCGTTACACCGCAAGACCCTGATTGTTAGTCTTTTCTGACATGCGATATAGCGATGAGTTGCCACCTATCTCAAGGTGGGCCCAACTGGAGGAAGAGTTTGCAAACTTTAAAGGCCAAAAAAGATCTACGGTCATCGTTATACCATTGATCCAAGATGCTTGCATGTTAATCTTCCAGTATAGCGACAGCCGTTGGATGTGCTTTATTTGAAAAAGGTTTGGTGGGTCCTAACAGTGCTAGGTCATTACAATCTTTTGATTCTTATTGGTTCTCAAGAAAACTAGGTGGCCGCTGACGCATTTTTTAAGATAGTAAAGGATAGTCAGAAGGGACCCGCTCGTATGAAAATGTGGCACAATGTGATTCGATTGAAAGAGGGTGATGTGTTTGATTGTGGGGTCATGTTTTCCGAAAGGTTAATCTTTAGTTTGATTGGATGATTCTTGTTATACCGTTGATCAAAGATGTGAGGATTTTAAGCCAGTGGTATAGCGATGACCGTCTGATCTTCTTAAAGACTCAAGTGCTCAGTGGGCCCTTATTGCGCCAGTTCACTTTAACGTGTTTACTTTTTATTGGTTGGATGATAGCTGTGATCTGACTATTTTCAAAGTGCTCAGAGTTGGAAAGGAAAAGGGACTAGGTCCACTTGTTAGTTTTTTACAGCATCGCATGTTTTTATTTGATATGTGCCCATTGATGTGTCGCAGTGGGACCTTAGCTTCTCAAATGATTAAAGTGCTGCAAGATCTCACGGTTGTCGTTAAACCATTGGGATAAGATGCTTGGGTTCTAAGTTTGTGGTTTAGAGACAACCGTTGATTTTGATAATGAGATGGAAGCTTTTTGGTGGGTCCTCTGTGTTAAATATATTGATGAGGTAGTCATTTTTGATTGGCCACGGGTGATGTGACGTGTAAAGATCACTGCTCAGACTAGGATGAACTTAAGGAATTTAATTCTGCACATGCTAATTTTGAAATGTTCTTGTTGGTCGAGAACTAGCTTGCTAAAGGTACTATAGGATTTTACTTATAAGTTTGTCTACCGCCTGATGTGCCGAAAATGAAATATATCAACGGTTTGAACTTGAATTTTCTTCTTGAATGACATTTTCACGTCCAGTGAGTGATAGGGCCGCCAACCTCAGTAATGGTGGAATAAATTTGTTATGTGTAGGAGAATTCTGAGCCATTAGCAGATGTTATATACCAGAATTTGATTGTTTTTTTTTCTTCACTGCTCTCATATGTTCTCCAGCGATATATTCTTCATGCTGTGCTTCCAAGCAGAAGATTTTTTCAGGTGCTTGGTAGTTTTATCCTATGTTTAAGTCATTTGAAATTTGTAAAGCTTTGTGAGGTCTTCTTTCCTATTGTCAGTTGATATTGTTTAAAGTTTTCTTAGGAATTCATATCTTAGTAAGAAACCCTAATCTCAAGATGCCACCCAAGAGGAATTTGTCTGGTCAGACAGAATATAGTAAGAGAGGAATTTTTGAGGATTTGATGCAGTTGCTCCCATTTTCTGATAATGGGGCACAAAGAGTAAAAGAGCTTACTCTGAGACATCCTAGAGATTTAGTTGCAAAAGGTCTCTATGACAGAGGGAATTGGATGAGAGATGCTAAAGTGGGCGATAAGCACAACAGTCTTATTCTTTTTAAATCAGCATATTCACAAAGGAATGCTTGTGCACCCCTCAGTAATGTATGGTAGTTTGACATCGGGAGGTTGGTATGGCCCGGGGTTTTCATGGATGATAAATTGTTAATATAGATTGCTAAATGCTATGATCCTATGACAAGATGTGTCAAGGATATAAATGGAAGAGACCTGATAAGCATTACCAAGGATGAGATTAGACAGGTTTTCTCACTAAATGAACCATCTGTGGGGTTGGAGAAAATAGATTTTAGGGAGTTCACTGAGATTTATGAGGCACAAAAGGATTATCTAAGGGCAGGGCCCTAAGGTAATATTTTGATCAGATAGGATCAATGTGTGCTGTCAGTTCAAGCACACCAGAGCCCATCAGGTTAGATTTATTCAGTAAAAAGGCACATAAAGTTTATAAGTCTTTGTCTTTGATCTTAGGGCATGATGAGAAGACTCATATGCCAATACCTTTTATGTTCATGATGGTGCAGTCACTCCACCCCCAATTAGCCCTCATTTTTTACTTTGCTTCTCATTTGGCTAAAATAATTCATGAAGGATTAATAGGGATTAAGAATATGAAGGTCTCTAGACCATTCAGATGGTACTCGATGCTTATGCACATATTTTTGTATAAGGGTGAGAATTTTTTCATTACAATGGTGAATATTGAGAAGGAAAGATATGGAGAGACTCTCCCAGTGCAATTGTGGACCACAGCCTTGTCCTGGGAAAGAACTGATGCTAGTTATATTACTTTTGATAGGGATTTTGCATCAAGGCTTAGGTCTCTTCTATTTTTTGATAATAAAAGGATCCCAGGAGAGTTGTTAAGATTGATTAGGCCAATGGATTACTGCAAGGACATTACCATTGTCCATAATTTTTGAGACATTATTTTGTATCCAGTCTCCACAGTATTTAGAGTGTATGGCAGTAAAGTGGCACCTTATATTTTTCCATATCAGGTCCCTTTGAAGCTTGGATATGCTGAGATTTTAAGACAAATTGGAAATTTACAAGAGACCACACTCAGTGGCAAAGCTAGAGGAACTTTTTTCCCTGATGTAACTCTAGCACATCAGTATGTAATTACAAAAGGAGGATGGGTGCACTTGCATAAGGTTTTGCAACCCTATAGAATGTCAAAGGCAGTGGTGAGATGTGCGGATACAGAGGGTTTCCTTTCAGGCATGTTCAAAGATAAGGTGAGGTGTGCTCTTATTGAGCATCAATTTAATTTTCCAAAAGACATAATAAGAAATGAGTTTGACCTTCAAGCTCAGGATATTAAGAAAGAAAAATGGGTGATTTATAGCAAGTCTATAGGTTTTATTCAAAATTTTGATAAAACTTATGACCCATTGGTTAGTTTTGAACCATGGGCTAGAAAAGTTAATGTCCTTATAGAAAATTTTGAGGGACTCATGAATGTTGTAAATGAGAAAAGGGTATCTGTGACTAAGACAGATCCATAAAAGGCTAGGCAGATCTTAAACCAGCCTAAATATATGAAGTTAATCCCTAAAGGGGTGTACATAGTACAAAAGAAGAGTGGATATACTATCCTTCTCACCTCACAATAGGGAAGTGAAGATGTTCCTTCCACTTCAAGAGGGAAAAGACCACTTGGTGATCCAGCAGTGCAGGCACCTACCCCAAAAAGGCAAAGACAAGAAGAAGAAAGACCGGCAGAGGAGATTTACTCTCCTTCTCAGTCCCCTATTTAGTTGTATGAGCATGGAGTGGTAGAACAGCTGGTGCAGTTAAGGGATGAGGGAAATATTTTTGTTTTTAATGAAGATTTGCAGGAGGGAATGCCAGAGGCACCTAAAGAGGTGGCCATGGATCTCATAGTAGAATAATTTGAGGGTAAACAAATAGACCCTATCCTAAAATAGGCAAGTGACTCTTTCCTTGCCGATGATGATTTTGTTAAAACCAGGGCCTTCTCACAGTTCTTGTGGAGAATGAAAATCAATCAGTTCAAGGAGATTTGTGAGAAGAAGAAGGAAGAATCCCCTGATAATGATGTGAAAGAAATAGAGGAGGAGACCAAGGCACCAATGGCTAGACAATTTGAGAAGATCACTCCAGAAGAAGGGAGAGCCATGATTCATACAGCAGGAATTCTGATCCTACCAGAATGGGACATTGCTGATGCCATTATTTTTGACCAAGGAAGAGCAAGGTAAAGACCCTAGCTACACTAGAACAGGCTAAGTAGGCAGCTAGGGGAATTACCTTTTCTAAAGCTCATGCTGCTTTGGTCATGTGGTCTTTAGATAAAGATTAAAAAAAATGAAAGAAGAGTGATTTCTCCATAGGATATACAGGGAGCCTAATGGTTTAGAGAGTAGGAGAAACATTTGGTGTGGAGGCATCTAATTTAATTCTCGAAACTGCCAAGTTCAATGTTAGTGTGCCGGGGAAGGATGCTAGAGAAAAAGAAGAGCTTAGGCTCAAATTTGAAATGGTCCCTAAATCTTATAATGAGCTCAAGGTTGAGCTAATTCAAAAGGAAAAACTGATTGTCCAGTTATTAGGGCCACAGGATCAAAGATCTCCTCAATTAGCAATTTCTGATAAGCCTGCGGTGCCTTCATCTTCAAGCCCAATAATTGAATTTCCACCCTCACCACTCCCAGAAATAGATATGGATGCAAGGGTTGCTTGGGAGAAGCTGAAGCTGACAGAAGAAACAAATAAATTGAGGGAGATCAGGATACAATTGGAAAAGGAAAGGGATGAGAACACAAAGGCTACAGTTTTGGTAAATCAGAAATATGAAGAAAAAATAATAGGGGCAATTATGGAATTTGCAATAGATCTAAAGCCTTCTATTATACATGGCCATATGGATAGGTTAATTTCTTTGCTTAAGGTTTTTAATAAAGAGAGGGATGAAATGGCTCCAGTTTTGAAAAAATAGATTGAAAGGTCTCCCAATGTAAAACTATTTTGTATGTTATCCAAAGGACAAGAAGACCCAGATCCTTTAATAAAGCCATTGCATCAAATTGTGAAAAAGTTGGTGTTTTTCAACATTTTTGTGGATAATTTTATCACGAGAACAAGTACGTTGAAAGCTAAATTAATGCTTTCGAGTTATGAACTGGTGCCTCCTATTTTCACAGACAAGGGAGAATTTAAAGAAGCTTATCAGTGGAGGGAGGAGTTAGATGGACTCCTCACAGAATGAATCACTAATGTTTTAAGTGATAAGTCTTCTTTCAGTGGCACAATTAAAATGTTGATAAATGCCAAATTGATGTATGACACTATTCATCAGAAGATCACACAAATCATAAGTGAATGGGAACAGTTGTCTACCAGGAAGGATGAATTTGTTAAGTTTGAGTTCCCAAGTGAAGAGGTGTATAATAAATGGAGATATCAGTACATACCAACTGTGGAGAGTGAAGATACACTGCCAGCTTCATAAAGTGGATCAGAGCAGTTAATTTTGATTCATAGGGGTGGTTGAGATATGAGGAAATATTCATTGCAGAAAGGATAGCAAATATTACAGATCAGATTTGTCAACAGCTAGCCAAGGACAGCATTAAAAGACATGAATAAGGTCAGCTCAACTGCAACTTCCTCGCCATTGTGACTGAGTGTATTTATTGTAAATTTTGTAGTTGTTGTAAAGTTTTAGGGTTGATATTTTGTAAACCCTAGAATGATCAGAAGCTTATTTCATCTCCTTGTATATAAAAGGATTTCCCATGGTCATTCTAGGTATTGAGTGTGTTAGGTGTAAGAAGAAAAAGGAAATTCTGAAACCCTATCCCTCAGTCGAGGATTGTAAATTTGTATCATTTTGTTAGGATAATAGAGAAGAGATACGAGCTGGCACCATTGTCCAGTAAGTTTGTTATTCAGAATATGATGTATGCAAATGATCATGGTTATACTTAATACAAATATCAAATCTTTACCTCTCCATTGTGTTCATTCTATGAATCTTTAAGCTTTTCTTACGGTTTATGTGTATGTATTTCACTTTGAGTTCTGACCTAGGGTTGGATTAAATATTACTCCAAGTAAAATATATGTTCATTGAATTTGCATAAGGATTATCTGTAAGTAGGGAAGAGTTGGGGTGTTTGTATTTATGGTTCAAAAACTAGTTGTTCTCAAAGTTGTTTTTGGATCCTTTCTATTTTCTGATATGTTGCCCAATGGATAAGACACTGGCCTGTATTCTCCTATCTTTGTTCTGAGAAAGTGATTCAGATTTCATAATCCCAAAATCTTTAAATCATTACTAGTATTTTTAGTTTTATTTACATTTATGTGTTGTCCTACCCAGTGATGGAGGGTCAATGAACAATAGGTTGTTGTTTAGTATTCTCTCACTATTTTTATCTGTTAAAAGATCGAAGAAAGAAATAAGGGGTAGAGTTGAAGTTGTCAGTTACAGTTACAACTATTGGATCAGGTGTACCTGCCTTGGTTTGATAGAGCCAGAAGCAGAAGAGGGAAATATCCATCCCTATAGTTGGTCCAATTGCCTATAGATTGTCCACATTTGGAACTAACCCATCCTTAATATCCATCATAGGCATATTGGTAGCCCTAGTTGGCATAAGCATTTTCAAACACCAACAAGATGGTGACTCTGCTGGGGATATGTTGAGTAAATCTTAAATAACGTAGGTACGAGTAGAGCTTTGACTCTTGGCCAGCTTATTTTTGACTAGTGGACCTCGTTGAGGAGTACATGAGTAAATTTTAACTTTTCAAATCATCTCACATTCCGTGAGTGGTGACTCTGAACATTTTTGTGACTAGTTCTTTATAAAATATGTTCCAAAAATACAAGGTCATATACTAGGGAACACCCTGAGGAAAGTCTGTAGGGTGGGCTTCCTATTATATCTAGAAGAAACCAAGGAAAGTAGGACAAAGATACCAATGATATGTCAATGACTTGGAGACAGAGGGGAAACCCTAGAAGGCATAATATTCCTCCTCCTAGTCAAGAAGGAAATTCCTCAGAATATGAGTAGGTAGTGGATTTAGGACTTAATCAATATGAAGATTATTACTCCCCCACAGAGAAAGAGGGTGAAGGAATATCCCAGAATAGGAGGCTGAATCCACAAAGGCAAGGAAGGTCGAGAAGTAAGAATAGAGGGGGTCAAGATTTTCTTCCTCCTTTCACCCTTGGTTCCACAATACCACAAGGCCTTCAAGAGCCTCAAGATCAGCAAGAAAATCCTCAAGCACAACAGAATGAATCTGAAACAAGTTTTCCTGACTCTGAAGATATATTTGAGGAAGTTCATCAACTAGAAAGAAGGATTCAGGAATAGGCTGCTATAAGAGAAAAAAGGGATAGGGATAAGGAAGAAAGAATTAGACAAGCTATGATAAGGGCTGAACAGTTAAAAAGACAACTGTTAGACTTAGAGGCTATAAACTATGTTCCCATCCCTGAACAGACAAATGAGCTGCCTGTTGTTTACAAGAATTTTTAAACATGGGTTCCAAAGGATAAGGGGAAACAAAAAGACATAGGTATTTCGATCAATGAACCTGTCAACCCTAAGCAAAATCTTGACCAGTCTTTAAGACTGGAGGCAGATTTGGAAAAAGCCAAGAAAGAGCAAGAGTTGCTAGCTAAACACCTGGAAAAGGCAGAATTAGAAGCAGCAACATTAGAAATGAAAAGGAAAATTGATTTTCTTAAGAGGTCTGCAGGACCTACAGATTTTGGTTTTTTGAATATGACACAAGGAGTTGATGTTGCACACCCAACTAATTAGACAAGTGGCATTCCCCTACCAAGAGGATTTAATGGTTCTACCACTACAAATACAAATGCATCCACATCCCAGGGTGTTGGTTTTCCAAGTTTAGGTGTTATACATGAAAGGTGCAAGCAGTTGGTTTTCAATGGCATTCCTGGTTACCCTAACCCCATCCCTGAAGAAATTAGAAAAAAACTCCCTAAATTTATAGGAAGCAATGTTGTAACTTGTGAAGAACATTTAAAAAAATTCATTGATGTAATTGATGATTACAATATTGTACCAGATGATGTTATTATGAAATTATTTGTGCAATCTTTAACAGAAGATTCAAGAGACTAGTTTAGAGCTTTACCTCATGGTAGCATAGGTTCATGGAATCAGCTTAGGCATTGTTTTAAAGAGCAATATGGTGATAAGACACATGAGGGCTTTATGCTAAATGAATTCAATAACATAAAAAAGGATTTCAATGAAGATGTTGTTGAATTTAATGTTAGGTTTCAAAAGGCCATGCATAAACTATTGCAAGTCATTAGATTGGATGATAGGGTATGCTTTGTTACATATTTAAATGCCTTTGACTCAAAAATGGATTACTTATTGAGAGACAAAAACCCAAGGAGTCTTGTTGAAGCCTACAAGTTAGCTGTGAATATAGAAAGTAATTGGAGAATCTCAGGGAAGTTGGGAAGGAGAGAGGATAACATATCACCCTTGTTAAATAGAAAAGATCAAGGAAAACCCCAAGGTGTTAAACCAAAGGATGAGGAAAGCTTGAAACAAATTCTTAAGGCAATCAAGGATCTGAAACCTGGTGAAAATAGAAATAATAAAGCTGCAGGAGGAGACAAGCCTCCCTTCAACAATTTTAATAAATTGCCAAGGATGCAGAACTTTCCTTACAATACTCAATGGAAGGATGGGAAACCTTTTAGCCTAGACAAAGGGGATAGACCAAATAATAGAACCCCTGACCCATTACAAAGAAATTCAATGAATGTAGTGGAAGATATCCCATGGTGCATTGTTTTTCAATCACCCCATGACCCTGATTATTGTGCCATATCCCAAAACATATCTCCTCAGGAAGAACAAGAGTGCACGGAGGAACAGCCTTATGATGATCGAGGGTGTGGGATGTTTTCTTCTCATATTTTGAGTGAAATAGATTCTACTAAGGAAGATGAAAATTAGGATGCTTCATTTTCCCAAGCCAGAAATGAATTGTACCATCAGCAAGTCTTTTCAGATAATGAAGATAGTGAGCCAGACAACATTCAATGCAATGTTCAAAAAAGTGACTCAGCAACTACCTTGAGAAGGCCTTCTGATGAAGAGATTTCTTTGATAACAGCAAATTTGGTTACTAAGGAAAATTATAATTTGAGGAATTGAGTTGTGGGTGATTCAAATCCCAAGCCTGCTGGCATTTTTATAAAGAAGACATCACAAGAAAAGATCAAGGATTCTCCTCATATTGATAAGGTTAAGGTAAAGAGGAATGTTAAACCCAATGTTGTGTATAAAGTAAAACCAAGGCCAGCAACTGAGGTATCACCTGCTATACAAAATAAGGACAAAGCTCAAGTTGATATACCTACAAAGGTGCCCATCTAGGAAATTGATAAAACAGCTGAGGATCTAAAATCAGAGGTTCCTGATTCAAAATATGTTCCAGTTGATATGAATAAATTACTGTCTCAAATCACTATCAAAGTTCCATTATTGGAAATGATGAGAATAGATGAACATAAGAAGAATGCTTTAAAATGGGTATAGAGCATAGTACATACCGATCCTCAAAAAATAGGAGGAACTGAAAAGCAAATAGCAGTGGTAAATGATAAAGATGAAAACTATAGTGAAGAGATTGTTTCTGAAATTCCTTGGATTTACTTGGATACAAATGTTGTCAATACCATAGCAGAAATAGTTGACCCTTTCTTCTTGACTTTACAAATAACTGGAAAGTTGTTAAAAAATTGCATGATTGATTTTGGAGCATCGAATATTGTTATGCCAACTGAGATCATGAAGTCTTTAGGTTTGAAAGTAGATTCACCCCATGGTAGGTGCCAAGAAATGGATTCAAGAGAAGTGCCAGTTGCTGGTACCATTAAAGCCTTGCCTTATAGGTTGGATGCTTATCCTAATAAATTATTGACTATGAGTGTTTTGGTAGTGGATATTCCTCCCCAGTATGGGATGCTGCTATCAAGAAAATGGAGTGCATCTATGGGAGGAAGCATACAGTGTGACCTATCATTTGCCACTTTCAATTTTGAGGGGGAGAGTATCAGGGTTACTAGAGAATCTAGAACTCCACACATGATAGAAGAAGAGGAGCTGGACAACATGAATTGTTTCCTTGATACTGACATCAATGCCTTCAAGGTCCAAGACAAGGAGGAAGATGAAGGTGTTGACCCTACCTATAGATCAAAAAATCAAGAAGGATGGATTGACCTAGATGATCTTTGGATTATGTATTTTGATGGTGCAAGTAGCAGGGAAGGATCTGGAGTTGGAATATTGCTCATATCTCCTAATGGTAAAACTTTCAAGTACTCATTTTCCTTGTTGTTTACTTGCACAAATAATGTTGCAGAGTATGAAGCTCTGTTAATTGGTCTGAGACTGGCATCAAGACATGGTATAAGATGTTTAAAAGTAGTTGGTGACTCTGAATTGGTTGTATCCCAAATAAGGTCAAAGTATGCTTCCAAGAATCAAAAGTTGAAACAATATAGGAATGTTGTGTGGGATGAGATTGAAAGCTTTAGTGCTTGTAATATCTGTTGGATAGAGAGAAGTTCTAATAGAATGGCCGACCTATTAGAAAATATAGCCCTTAGACTTGAGGATGCTACTTTTGCAGATGTCTCAAATGTTGAGATTCAAACCAGGCCTTCCATCCCTGACAATCTAGATAACTGGCAAGTTTTTTCTGATGATCAGGATATATTAAGATTTCTCTATTGTGAGTCTCACTTTGGTGACAAAGAGATGGATTTTAGTTCTTATGTTAATACAGCAAATGGCAAGGATGTTGTTTTTGGGGAGGAAGTGTTACAATTGAAATAAAACAGAGTTCCTAAAGGCTTGGTTGCTCTTGAAAGAGCATTTGACAACAAGGATAAAATTTTCCATGCTAATTTTGCTAAAACTAATGAGCTGGAGGAAATAAATTTGGGCACAAAGATAGCCCCTAGAAAGGTCTATATAGGCAGGTCTTTATCCCCAAGAGTTAGAAAAAATTTGATTGATCTCCTCAGAAGATTTAGGTAGGTTTTTGCCTGGTCTTATGATGATCTTAAGGCTTACAGGGAGGACCTTTTTCAGCATGAGATTCCCCTCAAGGAAGGCACAAATCCTTTTAGACAAAATTTGAGACCTGTTAACCCTACTTTGCCACCCAAAATGTAGAGTGAACTCAAGAAGATGATAGATGCTGGAATAATTGAACCTATTAGGCATTCCACTTGGGTTTCAAATCTGGTACCAGTTAGAAAGAAAAATGGTGATATCAGGCTATGCGTGGATTTTAGAAATCTCAATATAAATTCTCTGAAAGATAATTATGGATTACCAAACATGGAGAATATGTTGCAAAGGGTCACTGGGTCAGAGTTGATGTCCATGATGGATGGCTTTTCTGGTTACAATCAAGTCATGGTCAAAGACAAAGCAATTCAAGACTGAATTTACAACTCCATGGGGAACGTATGTTTATGTAAGAATGCCTTTTGGATTGACAAATGCTGGTGCCACTTTTCACAGAGCCATGGATGTAGCCTTTGCAGATTTTATTGATAGATTTATGGTGGTTTATCAGGATGATTTGACAGCCTTCTCAGCAAAGGAAGAACAACATTGTCAACATCTTGAAAAGATTTTTACCAGAGCATTAGAGTATGGGGTATCTCTGAATCCAAAGAAGTGTTCTTTTGGTGTAACAGAAGGAAAGTTACTTGGGCACATTGTTTCAAGAGATGGTGTGAGGATAGATCCAGAAAGAGTTGAAGCTATTGACAAGTTAACTTTACCAAAAAATGTTAAATGAATTTAGTCTTTTCTAGGATAGGTTAACTTCTTAAGAAGGTTTATAACAAATTTTGCAGAAATTAGTATTCCCATATCCAAAATGTTGAAGAAAGGAGTGAAGGTTGAATGGAACACTGAAGCAATTCAGGCTTTCAATGACATTAAAAAGGCCATAAAACATGCCCTAGTCTTAAAGGTGCCAAATTATAGCAAGCCAATGCAAGTTTTTTCTTTTGCATTAGCCCACACTATTGCTACAGTGTTATTACAAAAAAATGCTAAGGGATTTGAGCAACCCATTTCCTTTTTCAGCAAAACCTTGCAAGCAGCAGAATTGAATTATGATATTATTGAAAAATAAGCTTATGCTTTAGTCAAGGCTATCAAGACATTTAGGTGTTATTTGGTAGAGGCTACTGTGGTTGCTTATGTACCAAGTGTTGCTGTCAAGGATATCCTGGTCCAATAGGAGGTCTCAGGAAGGAGATGTAGCTGGATAAATAGGATTCAAGAGTTCAACATTGATATCCACATAACAAAGCTGGTAAGAGGATTAGGTCTGGCAAAGTTGATGGCCCAGAGTAATCTTAATGCAAACCAAATAAATATGTTGGAAGAGGATCAAAGGCCTTATATATGCAATATGGACTGTTGTGAATGGTACAAGGATGTTGTCCAATATTTGCAAAAGATGATCCTACCCCCTGAGATGGATAATAATAAGAAAAGAACTATCAGACTCCAATCAATAAAATATGAAATTATAAAGGGTGAGCTTTGGTGGAGGAGCAATGAAGATGTTTTACTCAGATGTATAGATCAGGAAAAGGCCGAGCTTCTGATGAAAGATATGCACAGTGGAGTCTATGGGGGGCATTATATGGTTAAAACTACAGCTCACAAGATCATTAGAGCAGATTTTTGGTGGCCTACACTTTTTAAAGATGCCCATCAGTTTGTTAAGAAATGTGATCTCTGCCAAAGGTTTTCAGGAAAGTTGAAATTAAGTGGGAATGTTCCACTCAAGCCTGTTTCTGTTCAAGCCCCTTTTCAGAAGTGGGGTATGGATTTCATTGGGGAGATCCCTAATAGGTCTAGTGGTGGGCATTCTTATATCTTGGTGGCAACTGATTATTTTACTAAATGGGTTGAAGCAATCCCTACAAGAAGAGCAACTAGCAAAGTAGTGACAGACTTTATGATGCAAAATATTTTGACAAGATTTGGTTGCCCAGAAACTGTGGTGGTTGATAATGCATTATGTTTTAGGTCAAAGGAGTTTGTTGATTTTTGCAGACATAATGGTATTAGAATTTCATACTCATCTTCTTACCACCCACAGGGCAATGGCTAGGCAGAATCTAGTAATAAAAGCTTGATCAAGATTCTGAAGAGAGTTCTGGATAAAAACAAGAAAGCCTAGGATTCAAAATTATTACAAGCTCTATGGGCTAATAGGGTTACAATGAAAAAGGCAATAGGATGTGCCCCTTTTGATTTAGTATATGGGATTAATGCTAGACCACCTCAAAACAATTTGCTACAGATGTACAAGTTCATTCAAGCTTATGATGATGATGTAGAAGAAGACATGGCAGTTAGAATAAATGATTTGATTCAACTCAATGAATTAAGGGTTGACACACATGATAAAAATGAAAGGATGCAGGCCCAATGAAAAGTCTTGTATGATAAAAGGACTACCCAAAAATCTTTCACAAAAGGAGATATGGTTTTAATGTGGAATGCAAAGCTTGAAGACAAAGGCAGGCATGGAAAGTTTGACCCTGTTTGGTTAGGACCTTTTATTATTGAAGAAAAATGGGGAGCAAATTCTTATTTTCTGACAAATATGGTGGGTGAACTCCTGGAATTGCCTATTCATGGGCAATTCTTGAAGTTTTATTTTTCCTAAGAGTTCGATGATCCCTGTACAGGTCTTGTTGTAAATTTTTGTATATAGTTCCCTGCTTTTGGCCAAAGTTTTGTTCTGGTCTATTGTACCAGGAGATTCTGGTTTCTCAATGTATCTGCAGGAGATACATGTCCCTGAGCAAGAGCCATTGTTATCACTTTTTAAAATATTTCTTGGCTCCGCATTGTATCTTTAAAATATCTAGGTTTTTGGCTTGGTTTTCCTTCCTCTTCTCCAAAACCCTAGGTTGGTTGGTTCTCTTCTTATTTTCCCATGTTACCTTTTTGATTCACCAGGAGTGCTAATCCGCATGTGCCTTTAACTTTTTTAAGTCATGCATTCGCGGTTAGAAGGTTGTTGGCCCCCGTTCCCCTCTTCTCCTTTTTATTTCTCTACGCCTAAGTTTTGGGTTTATTTTCCTAAGGTTTTCACTTTCCAAACGAGTGGCTGTCATTACACCACAAGACCCCAATTGTCAGTCTTTTCTGACATGCGATATAGCGACGAGTTGCCACCTGTCTCAAGGCAGGCCCGACTAGAGGAAGAGTTTGTGGACTTTAAAGGCCGAAAAAGATCTACGATCATCATTATACCGTTGATCCAAGATGCTTGCATGTTAAGCTTGCAGTATAGCAAAACCCATTGGATGTGCTTTATTTGAAAAATGTTTGGTGGGTCCTAACAGTGCCAGGTCATTACAATCTTTTGATTCTTATTGGTTCTCAAGAAAACTAGGTGGCGGCTGACGCATTTTTAAAGACAGTAAAGGATAGTCAGAAGGGACCCGCCCGTATGAAAATGTGACACAATGTGATTTGACTGACAGAGGGTGATGTGTTTGATTGTGGGGTCATGTTTTCCAAAAGGTTAATCTTCAGTTTGATCGGATGATTCTCGTTATACCGTTAATCAAAGATGTGAGGATTTTAAGCCAGCGGTATAGCGACGACCGTCTGATCTTCTTAAAGACTTAAGTGCTTAGTGGGCCCTTATTGTGCCAGTTCACTTTCACGTGTTTAATTTTTATTGGTTGGATGATAGCTGTGATCTAACTGTTTTCAAAGTGCTCGAAGTTAGAAAGGAAAAGGGACTAGGTCCACTTGTCAATTTTTTACAGCATGGCATGTTTTGATTTGATATATGCCCACTGATGTGTCGCAGTGGGACCTTAGCTTCTCAAATGATTAAAGTGCTGCAAGATCTCACGGTTGTCGTTAAACCGTTGGGATAAGATGATCAGGTTTTAAGTTTGTGGTTTAGCGACAACCGTTGATTTGGATAATGAGATGGAAGCTTTTTGGTGGGTCCTCTGTGTTAAATATATTGATGAGGCGGTCATTTTTTATTGGCCGTGGGTGATGTGATGTGTAAAGATCGCTGCTCAAACCAGGATGAACTTAAGGAATTTAATTTTACACATGCTAATTTTGAAATGTTCTCGTTGGTCAAGAACTAGCTGACTAAAGGTACTATAGGATTTTGCTGATAAGATTGTCTACCGCCCGATGTGCTGAAAATGAAATATATCAACAGTTTGAATTTGAATTTTCTTCTTGAAAGATGTTTTCATGTCCAGTGAGTGATAGGGCTGCCAACCTCAGTAATGGTGGAATAAATTTGTTACATTCAGGAGAATTGTGAGCCGTTAGCAGATTTTATATACCAGAATTTGATTGTTGGTTTTTCTTCACTGCTCTTGTATGTTCTCTGGCGATATATTCTTCACGCTGTGCTTTCAAGAAGAAGATTTTTTCAGGTGCCGGGTAGTTTTCTCTTGTGTTTAAGTCATTTGAAATTTGTAAAGCTTTGCGGGGTCTTCTTTCCTATTGTCAGTAGATATTGTTTAAAGTTTTCTTAGGAATTCATATCTTAGTAAGAAACCCTAATCTCAAGATGCCGCCCAAGAGGAATTTGTCTGGTCAGACAGAATATAGTAAGAGAGGAATTTTTGAGGATTTGATGCAGTTTCTCCCATTTTCTGATAATGGGGCACAAAGAGTAAAAGAGCTCACTCGGAGACATCCCATAGATTCAGTTGTAGAAGGTCTCTATGATAGAGGGAATTGGATGAGAGATGCTAAAGTGGGTGATAAGCACAACAGTCTTATTCTTTTTAAATCAGCATATTCACAAAGGAACACTTGTGCACCCCTCAGTAATGTATGGCAGTTTTCCATCGGGAGGTTGGTATGCCCTGGGGTTTTCATGGATGATGAATTGTTAATACAAATTGCTAAATGCTATGATCTTGTGACAAGATGTGTTAAGGATATAAATGGAAGAGACCTAATAAGCATTACCGAGGATGAGATTAGACAGGTTTTCTCACTAAATGAACCATCTGTGGGGTTGGAGAAAATAGATTTTAGGGAGTTCACTGAGATTTATGAGGCACAGAAGGATTATCTAAGGGCAGGGCCTCTAAGGCAATATTTTGATCAGATAGGATCAATGTGTGCTGTCAATTCAAGCACACCAGAGCCCATCAGGTTAGATTTATTCAGTAAAAAGGCACAAGAAGTTTATAAGTCTTTGTCTTTGATCTTAGGGCATGATGAGATGACTCATATGCCAATACCTTTTATGTTCATGATGGTGCAGACACTCCACCCCCAATTAGCCCTCATTTTTTACTTTGCTTCTCATTTGGCTAAAATAATTCATGAAGGATTAATAGGGATTAAGAATATGAAGGTCTCTAGACCATTCATATGGTACTTGATGCTTATGCACATATTTTTGTATAAGGGTGAGAAGTTTTTTAGTACAACGGTGAATATAGAGAAGGAAAGATATGGAGAGACTCTCCCAGTGCAATTGTGGACCATAGCCTTGTCCTGGGACAGAACTGATGCTAGTTATATTGCTTTTGATAGGGATTTTGCATCGAGGCTTAGGTCTCTTCTATTTTTTGATAATCCAAGGATCCCAGGAGAGTTGTTAAGATTGATTTGGCCAATGGATTACTACAAGGACATTACCATTGTCCATAATTTTGGAGACATTATTTTTAATCCAGTCTCCAAAGTATTTAGAGTGTATGGCAGTAAAGTGGCACCTTATATTTTTCCATATCAGGTCCCTTTGAAGCTTGGATATGCTGAGATTTTAAGACAAATTATAAATTTACAGGAGACCACACTCACTGGCAAAGGTAGAGGAACTTTCTTCCCTAATGTAACTCTGGACCATCAGTATGTAATTACAAAAGGAGGATGGGTGCACTTGCATAAGGTTTTGCAACCCTACAAAATGTCAAAGGCAGTGGTGAGATGTGCAGATATAGAGGGTTTCCTTTCAGGCATGTTCAAAGATAAGGTGAGTTGTGCTCTTATTGAGCATCAATTTAATTTTCCAAAAGACATAATAAGAAATGAGTTTGACCTTCAAGCTCAGGAGATTAAGAAAGAAAAATGGGTGATTTATAGCAAGTCTATAGGTTTTATTCAAAATTTTGATAAAACTTATGACCAATTGGTTAGTTTTGAACCATGGGCTAGAAAAGTTAATGTCCTTATAGAAAATTTTGAGGGACTCATGAGTGCTGTAAATGAGAAAAGGGTATCTGTGATTAAGATAGATCCAGAAAAGGCTAGGCAGATCTTAAACCAGCCTAAATATATGAAGTTAATCCCTAAGGGGGTGTACATAGTACAGAAGAAGAGTGGATATACTATCCTTCTCACCTCACAACAAGGAATTGAAGATGTTCCTTCCACTTCAAGAGGGAAAAGACCACTTGGTGATCCAATAGTGCAGGCACCTTCCCCAAAAAGGCAAAGACAAGAAGAAGAAAGACTGGTAGAGGAGATTTACTCTCCTTCTCAGTCCCCTATTCAGTTGGATGAGCATGGAGTGGTAGAACAGCTGGTGCAGTTAAGGGATGAGGGAAATCTTTTTGTTTTTAATGAAGATTTGTAGGAGGGAATGTCGGAGGCACCTAAAGAGGTGGCCATGGATCTCATAGTATAAGAATTTGAGGGTAAACAAATAGACCCTATCCTAAAATAGGCAAGTGACTCTTTCCTTGCCGATGATGATTTTGTTAAAACCAGGGCCTTCTCATAGTTCTTGTGGAGAATGAAAATCAATCAGTTCAAGGAGATTTGTGAGAAGAAGAAGGAAGAATCCCCTGATAATGATGTGAAAGAAATAGAGGAGGAGACCAAGGCACAAATGGCTAGACAATTTGAGAGGATCACTCCAGAAGAAGGGAGAGCAATGATTCATATAGCAGGGATTCTGATCCTACCAGAATGGGACATTGTTGATGCCATTATTTTTGACCAAGTAAGGAAGAGCAAGGTAAAGACCCTAGCTACACTAGAATAGGCTAAGCAGGCAGCTAGGGGAATTACCTTTTTTGAAGATCATGCTGCTTTGGTCATGTGGTCTTTAGATAAAGATAAAAATAAAGGGAAGAAGAGTGATTTCTCCACAGGATATAAAGGGAGCCTAATGGTTCAAAGAGTAGGAGAAACATCTGGTGTGGAGGCATCTAATTTAATTCTTGAAACTGCCAAGTTCAATGTTAGTGTGGTAGAGAAGGATGCTAGAGAAAAAGAAGAGCTTAGGCTCAAATTTGAAATGGTCCTTAAATCTTATAATGAGCTCAAGTTTGAGCTAATTCAAAAGGACAAACTGATTGTCCAGTTATCAGGGCCACAGGATCAAAGATCTCCTCAATTAGCAATTTGTGATAATCCTGCGATGGCTTCATCTTCAAGCCCAATAATTTTATTTCCACCCTCACCACTCCCAGAAATAGATATGGATGCAAGGGTTGCTTGGGAGAAGCTGAAGCTGAAAGAAGAAACAAACAAATTGAGGGAGATCAAGATACAATTGGAAAAGGAAAGGGATGAGAATGCAAAGGCTACAATTTTGGTAAATCAGAAATATGAAGAAAAAATAATAGGGGCAATTATGGAATTTGCAATAGATCTAAAGCCTTCTATTATACATGGCCATATGGATAGGTTAATTTCTTTGCTTAAGGTTTTTAATAAAGAGAGGGATGAAATGGCTCCAGTTTTGAAAAAATAGATTGAAAGGTCTCCCAATGTAAAACTATTTCGTATGTTATCCAAAGGACAGGAAGACCCAGATCCTTTAATAAAGCCATTGCATCAAATTGTGAAAAAGTTGGTGCTTTTCAACATTTTTGTGGATAATTTTATCAGGAGAACAAGTATGTTGAAAGCTGAATTAATGCTTTCGAGTTATGAACGGGTGCCTCCTATTTTCACAGACAAGGGAGAATTTAAAGAAGCTTATCAGTGGAGGGAGGAGTTAGATGGACTCCTCATAGAATGAATCACTAATGTTTTAAGTGATAAGTCTTCTTTCAGTGGCACAATTAAAATGTTGATAAATGGAAAATTGATGTTTGACACTGTTCAGCAGAAGATCACAGAGATCATAAGTGAATGGGAACAGTTGTCTACTAGGAAGGATGAATTTGTTAAGTTTGAGTTCCCAACTGAAGAGGTGTATAATAAATGGAGATATCAGTACATACCAGCTGTGGAGAGTGAAGATACACCGCCAGCTTCATAAAGTGGATCAGAGCAGTTAATTTTGAGTCATAGGGGTGGTTGAGATATGAGGAAATATTCATTGCAGAAAGGACAACAAATATTATAGATCAGATTTGTCAACAGCTAGCCAAGGACTGCATTAAAAGACATGAAGAAGGTCGGCTCAACTGCAACTTCCTCGCCATTGTGACTGAGTGTATTTATTGTAAATTTTGTAGTTGTTGTAAAGTTTTAAGGTTGATATTTTGTAAACCCTAGAATGACCGGAAGCTTATTGCATCTCCTTGTATATAAAAGGATTTCCCATGGTCATTCTAGGTATTGAGTGTGTTAGGTGTAAGAAGAAAAAGGAAATTCTAAAACCCTACCCCTTAGTCGACGATTCTAAATTTGTATCATTTTGTCAGGATAATAGAGAAGATATACAAGCTGGCACCATTATCCAGTAAGTTTGTTATTCAGAATATGATGTATGGAAATGATCATGGTTATACTTAATACAAATATCAAATCTTTACCTCTCCATTGTGTTCATTCTATGAATCTTTAAGCTTTTCTTACGGTTTATGTGTATGTATTTCACTTTGAGTTCTGACCTAGGGTTGGATTAAATATTACTCCAAGTAAAATATATGTTCATTGAATTTGCATAAGGATTATCTGTAAGTAGGGAAGAGTTGGGTTATTTGTATTTATGGTTCAAAAACCAGTTGTTCTCAAAGTTGTCTTTGGATCCTTTCTATTTTCTGATACGTTGCCCAATGGATAAGACACTGGCCTATATTCTCCTATCTTTGTTCTGAGAAAGTTATTCAGATTTCATAATCCCAAAATCTTTAAATCATTACTAGTATTTTTAGTTTTATTTACATTTATGTGTTGTCCTACCCAGTGATGGAGGGTCAATGAAAAATAGGTTGTTTTTTAGTATTCTCTCATTGTTTTTATCTATTAAAAGATCCAATAAAGAAATAAGGGGCAGAGTTGAAGTTGTCAGTTACAGTTACAACTATTGGATCAGGTGTACCCACCTTGGTTTGACAAAGCCAGAAGCAGAAGAGGGAAATATCCATCCCTATAGTTGGTCCAGTTGCCTATAGATTGTCCACATTTGGAACTAACCAATCCTTAATATCCATCATAGGCATATTGGTAGCCCTAGTTGGCATAAGCATTTTCAAACACCAACAATAAGCATTGCCGAGCATCAGGTATTATTCACTGAGCTGAATGAGCTTAAGGATATGAATGATTGAAGTGATTATTGATTAGACGAGGTATTTGGAGCTTAGCATAGATCTGAAAATCTACAATCTAAGTTGTATTTGACTCTGATCATTACTATATTAGTTTAATCATTTTATAGCTAAATATCTTAATTGAGTGGATTTAACAGTCTTATTTGTATTTCAATATGACATTCAAGGAATGTTGTTGGTTTTCTTGTTGAACCCATAGTGAATACTAGTCAAGAGTTAACTGTTAGTGATAAATCCTTTAACTAGGTCATACCTCATAGTGTTTTATGTAACCTTTAACATGGTTGGCTCCTAACCAAGCTCAATTTAGAAGAGTGAAACATTTTGGGTTACCAGTCCCAGGTGGTTTTTTCCTTATCAGGGTTTCCACATTAAAATTTGTGTTATGTGTATTTGATGTGATTGGGTTGTTATTTTACATTACACATTTCATATCTAGATTAATCGTTAAACACGGTATTAAAATTACTAGTATTTGGTAAATAAATAGAAATTTGTTATTGGTATCTTACCTAGTTGATTATTTGGTTGAAAAAGTTTGAACATATACATCGGGGAGTTTGGGACTGTACGAGAACTATAATTAATTGATTCACCCCCCCCCCTCCCCCCCTCTCAGTTATCTAATATAGAATGAGGATATTGAGAAAGAGGATTCTCATATATTTTACTTAGCAAAGGATGATTAGGATATTAAGCATGACTCTAAGCTTTTACCTCTTGAGAAGGAGTGCCTAATCCCTAGAATTTCCAAGAAGAAAATACTAGCTAGTCATAGAGAGGATTGTCCTCTCCGAGTCTCTATGTTGTTTCTTACCATCATTTACAATCTATTAATATGGTTTTAGATATTAAATAAAAAGTTCCTACTTTATGCAGGGAAGCAATAACTCCTTTCCTTTATGATCTTCCTATTGATTCCCCTCTCCTTAAATTTGAGCATGTATTCCCTCTAGACCTCATGGCCATTACATGTAATATGGTTGTTGGAACTTTTTAGATGAATAGGTTGATGTTTTATGAAATAAATAAAATTAATGTCAAGCTAAGAAGGATATAGACCCAAATGGATAATAAACATAAATATGTTCCTTGTAGTGAGAATGAAGGAAAAACCATTGTTTCTTTGTTGAAAAAATTAGTCAAGGATGGAGAAGCAATGATGATAGATTATGAGGGTAGACTTATTCCCTTGAGAATCAAATTAAAAGTCTAAATTATAATCTCTTTACCTTGGTAAATTCCAGCCATAAGTTCATTCAGAACACCTCTCAAAACATTCAGACTATGGTTAATTTGTTTTAGAAATTTAACCTAGAGAAAATGGTAAATGTTGATCTTGACATGAGGAAGAAGAAGGGCTAGAGGAATCAAGAAGAGAACAAAGGGACATGTACTAGAACAAGGAAAAATCTCAAAAGAGTTTTAGTTCACTTTGATTAGGATCTTTAATATTTTAAAAAAAAATCTATAGATACAAGACAAGACCCAATAAGGAAGTGCAAATGTACAGTAGTGAAAAAGACTTCACAGGCATGGTAGTGGAATTCCATTCCACAGCTCTTTAGAATACCATTACTGTTTACGTGGGTACATGCAAGAAGACCAAACACACTTTGTAATTAAATTTTTATTTAAATCATCTAACCTACTTGCATTTTCTCAAGGAAACTGAGTAGGTTTATGGTTTCAATCAGAAAGGTGGTTTTTTTCTGCTTAGCTAGCATTTGGAAATTCATTCCATTTTTGCCAGTAAAAATTTTGTTTCATCTTTTGGCTAAGGTTTCTTTGGTTAGTGGATTAAATTGTTTTTATGGGGTGGGATCATTTTTTACCATCCAATTTTTATTGCATGACTCTGTTTCTTTGCACACAATCTTTCTGGTTTGATTTCCTATGATTTCTTCACAGTACAATGAGATTTCTTTTCAATTAGCAATAGATTTCCTTTCTTTATATAATTTTTAGTTTATTGTATCATTTTTCTATTGTTTAAGGTAGCTTAAGGTTTGTTTTTCATTGTTTTGTTCTTAGTGAGAGTGGGGATCTATAAATTTTGGCAGCTTGAATTTGATGGAAAAATGTTTTTGTTTTAGATTTTTTAGAATTTTTGTGCACAGAAGATACATATGTAACAATAGAGGGCTTCTGGTAGATTTTTGTATGAAACAATTTTACAATCTATTTTAAGTCAAATTATCTTATTAATTTCCAATGTGCATATTATTTTTAGTAGGCATTTACAATAGTCATTTTGAGGAGACATTTGCCAATTTTCTCACGTATTCCAACTGCATTCTAGAGTTTCTTTTTCTATATTTACTAGAAGAGATATTTGGATTTGAATCAAATTATTTTTCTAACTGTGTCGATTCTTTTTAAAAATATGATTCTTTTTGTATTTAAATTTTTCCTTGCTCTATAAAAAATTTTAACTATGAAAACCCATTTTTTAAATCTTTGGTGTTTAAAAAACCCAATTTATGTTGATGTTTAAAATGTCCAATTTCAATCTTAAAAAAAAATTGATGCCTAGTTTATTATTCTTTTACAAATAGTTGAAATATTAGAACAACTTGTTCTATTTGTTTTTTGGAAATGTAAAAATAGACTAAATTATTTAGATTAGATTAAGTGAACCTTTTCAAAAAGAAAAATCAGTTTTTTTCTCATGAACCATGAAATTTGATCCAATATATTAGTAAATGAAAAAATTGCATAATCTAAATTGAAATATCCAATTTATGTTGGTGTTCAAAATGTCCAATTTCAATCTTCAAAAAAAATTGATGCCTAGTTTATTATTCTTTTACAAATAGTTGAAATATTAGAACAACTTGTTCTATTTGTTTTTTGGAAATGTAAAAATAGACTAAATTATTTAGATTAGATTAAGTGAACCTTTTCAAAAAGAAAAATCAATTTTTTTCTCATGAACCATAAAATTTGATCCAATATATTAGTAAATGAAAAAATTGCATAATCTAAATTGAAATATCTACATTTTAGATTTGGTTTTCTAATTTTGTTCTTTTAAATTTTCTTTTCATTCCTAATTCTGCATCTTATATTTTCCTTAATCATTATTAAAAATTAGAATCTTTCCTTAATCATAATTCTAAAATCATCAGTATACTTAAATGCATTACTTCTTGCTCCAATTGAAGATTCCTTTTTCTTTTCGAATGATTGATAATAATTTTAATTTTATTATTTTAATTTATCTTCAATTTCATTTTAACTCTAAATACAATTCTTTTCATATTCTTAGAACTTATTTTTAAGCACTGTTGTCTTTCTCATTCTACTTATCTAGAGATTATGAAATTTATTTTTCTTCTTACATTTGTCCTCTTTAATATATTATATTATTCAATTTTGAAAAGGCCAATAAAGTGAAGAGATGAAAAAATGCTCAAAGCCTAAGGAAAGATATCTCAGCATGCAATGAAGGGATTAAGAAAAAATATCCATTTAGAAATCTTAATTTTTGGTAATAATAAGATATGTAATATATGAGTTTATATAATGTTGATTAATTTTTTAATTTCAGCCCAAAAGAAGACCAAGGAGTTAGGAGTTTTACCAGAGACCTTGTAACAACCAAAATTAAAGGTGGAATCTCTGCACTCAAGAAATAAGAATGGAGAAAGAAAAATGATAAGAATGGGAAGGAGAATGCCCAAATATTCCTCAGGTGTAGAATAAAAAATCCCAACCATCTCACCCAAGTTACAAGTAGTATATGAATTATTTGGAATCCTAGAGAGCTCCAATGGTGAGAGAGAAGATAACATTGATGGTTCTACACACTTAACCTTCGTGGATGACTCCTAGACTATGAATACATGGAGGAAGAAGGAAGAATTCAAGGGTTAGAAGGTCAAATATTTTTCTAATCTAATAGAAACACTCTAATGTGTGCTTGCATAAACTCTCTCTAGGACTTTACTTGTCCTAATCTTCCCAAGATCCTAATCTCACTTCTAGGACCCTAATAGTCATTTCTCTCTTGGCCTAAGACTACTCCAACCCAACTCTATGATTTTATCTTCTTGTGCTTCACCTTGAGGGATTACTATCATTAAGGGTACTTCAAATCTTCACTCCTCCTTGGATGACTTCAAGTACAAATTCACCATAAAATCCTCAAAAGTGTTGAAGGGGGTGAATTCTTCATTACATCATATATTTGAATCCCTAATTATGCCATTTGAATAGGGCATAAATAATTTTCTCATTGGGTTCAAGATTCACTATACTCTTGGCATAATAGGCCTAATTGGTCTAGTAGTCCTAGATAGGGTGTTTTTCCCAATTCTTGTTAAAAAATTCCAAAAGACTCCAAAAAATAACTTCACATGTTGATACCCTTTTGGGAAACCTTAAATATTTTGGTTGTTTTATGGTTTTGGGACCTCCATATAGTAGGTTCCTAGAATATAGGGCTAATAGGGCTATAATTATGTAGTCCAGTGATTTCTACTTAGAAATCTACCTTAATGGATTGGCCAATGCCTAATCTCATTATGAGGTATCTATAAGAGTATTGTCTCTATGAAACCATGCTTCATTCAAAATTTCATTCTTTCCCCTACAAATGCACTTCAAATCTTCATTGTCATGGACCTAGCTGGATACACTAGTTTCGCCCAGGGGATGATGCTAAAAATAGCTATCTTGTTCTTATGGTTTTCCACCTACATATTAACAATGTAGAAAGGCTCCCCTATCATATTCATCCAAACCCTAGTGATTTCCATAGTTGGATTCCATGGGGGAGCCATTGTTCCCAAAATAGTCTAGACTACACCAACAACTAGATAAATTACAAAACAATTTGAAAATCTAACATAATAAACTCAAAACCTCTATACTATTGAACAAATATTTCTTATAAATAACACTACTTAAAAAATATAATACTAACTTTCACACTTCAATCCATACACTAACTCATGCACTCAATAAAAGTTGTCTATCTATGAATACCAAAACTCTGAGCCTTCATTCCAATTCAAAAATCTTCTTACACTATACTGCCTTGTGAACTGGGATCCTATTATAAGTAAAATATTCCCCCTCTATGTTTTTAGGCCACTAATCATTAGTAACCATCCTTAACTTTGAAGGGATCAAATTTGTCAATGTTGCATGCAACATTTGCAAAATTGCAAATGTTGTCATAACAACTATTATACACTAAGTTGGCACCCTTGTTTCAAGCTCTCATTATCTTGATCACTTAGTATAACATGGGAATCATCTCCAGGTTGTGGGACCTATGCTAATTGAGATGAGACCTCTAGGTTCTAGGCTGGTTCCTCTTGGATAATCACCTTAATTTTCTTCTTGATAGGAAAAGTAAAGCTTTTGAGGGAAAGGGATAGAAGGAATTCTTTTTAAGGGAAATGACTGAAAAAGAAAACTACCTACTAGGTGATGCACTAAAATTAGGGTTTGGATCTCAATATAGAGGATGGATTTTTATAAAAAAATTAGGTCTAGTAGGTCACAACTTACTAAATAGGCTTGCATAAGTGTTTCATAGGAGGGCTTGAACATAAGACACAACTTATGACCTACAAGCAGACATTCACTTCTGCAACTCGGTGTAGGATTGAGACAAGACTGTTAGAAGGCTGAAGTATACCCACAAAAACATCTAAATCAGATCAAACACAATAACACACACAATTACAGAAAGAAAGAGATATCAAGAACCCTAAGATATCATTGAAAAACATCATATACTTTAATCCAATAAGAGATAATCCAAACAAGGAATCATAGGGACATGAAGGATTGTCACAAAATACCTCAGCAATACTTGAATTATCAATGAAAGATTTACAACTATATAAGCCAGAGGGTAGAAATAATACCACAGATAACCCTTAAGAAAAGTGAAATTCCTCTACAATTGTCCAACTCTGAGCTCAAAAGCTCCAAAAATACAATATATACATCCCCTCTTGCACACAGGCAAGAGTCAAAACCTAACTAGGGTTACAGATTTTACATTAGAATAATCCAACCCTAACTATCAATTCTGATCATAAATACAACTCTAAAAAATCATAGCTGATCAAATATTCACTTTGCATTCCCTTCCTTGTACTAAAATCATCCTGCAGGCACAACAACCTCGACTTACCAACCCACCTGCAACTCCACTAAGCCATGAAGGCTCCAAATCTGATCATATTTCCTGGGGAGCAGTACTATTTGAATGATGGCGCCAAGCTCTCTAGTACCTCTATCACAACAAAGGACCCTGCAATGCCAGCCAAAAGTCACTTCTATCATCCTCCCTTAACTACAAATGTTTTGGAGACATAAATTCTCTGAGCTACCTCACTGCTTGCGGCGTGCAAATCAAATACTGGCAAAAACCCTCTTAGAACTAATTGAATTTGAACTTCAATGGCTAGCCAGTCATTTTAAAATGTAACCGTCGATGAGAAACACTTCCCGGTAGATGAATGGTTGTGATGCACTGAAAAATGACTCCAAAACCATCTCAAATAAGTCAAATCCACCATGGAAGTCAATAGCCAATGAAACATGAGAAAATCAGCATGAGGACCCACCTTGACTTTTCTCTTCTCTAAGTCACGAAGAATTCTTTAAAGCCTGGGCCCAGACCTGCCACTTGTCAATCTTTTATTTTCTCTAACCACTTTGTAGGCATACACTTCAGTGACCTTTCTAACATCAGACCCACTAAACACAAGATTCCAATCTAACGGTGGGCATATGATCTCATAGACTTGAAATATTCCTTCAGATCATTTGCTAGCCGTAGATCTTTCTTAAGCTGGGACCCTCTAACAAATGGACCCACTGCGCACTCAGACATCACTACATGGACCACTCATATTCGAGCACATCAGCATACCGAGGACCCACCATTAGAAAAATGACTCATCACATGTGGACGAATGAAATGGTACCAACTACGCACACCTGGCAGTGGACCCACTTAAATTTTGAATCGTTACAGTCCTGGAAGATCTAACAGTCATCTAAAGATCTCATGCTCTAGCAATAGCCCTCATGAACTTAAGATAGCCGTTAGATCTTCATAACTAGGACCCCACAAATTTGGACCGCTAGAAGGTTTAGCGATCACATGACTGAAGGGAAAGTTAGCCATCGCCAAATCGCAAGATACTAAGCAGTAACCGGGAAACACTTAGCGATTATGAGAATCACTGTATTCGCTGTCGCTGAATAGAAAAGGTGACCGCTGGGGAAATAAGAGAACTAGTGACTAGGCCAATAGGAAATTAACGCACATGCTTTTAGGGAATTTTAAGTGGCTGAGATAAAGTAACAAGGAAACAAAACATGGCCTTAGGGTTTTTTTGAGGATTTAAGCCTACAACGGCTAGTTTATGAATTTTTAACTTGCAAGCCATGGAATTAGAAAATTTGCAAAGGCCAAAGGACAAGGCATCATTTCATGAAATTTGTAGGGATACTTGGCAAGGGTAAAACAGAGACCTTGGGGTGGATTTTAATCAAATTTGCATGTATATGGAAATTAGGGTAACAACAACATTATGGCATTTTTTGCATTATTGCTCCAAACTAACTTTAATGACCACTAACTCCTACCAAATGATGTATAAACATCATTTAGGCCTTTTTAGGAAGTTTTCTAATCTTACCTAAGTCTAGAGTACTTTTACACCCAATTTCCACTTTTAGGCTATACTAGCACTATCTACTAGGAAATCTTTAAACATATAGGTTGGATTAAGCCTAGTCTAATCCACCTAGGAACAAACTTGCAAGACCTTCTAAGGTCAAATTAAAAGCTACTAACTTTCCTTGGGTCATATAAGCCAAAACTCTAAACTAGCTTAGGATTTATCCTAGGTGCTCCTGCACCATCCTCCCCAAATGAAAAGACTTCAATCCATCCTTGGATTGAGTAACTTGTAATCCATTCCCAACTTCTTAAACTATAATTCCTTGATCTAGGTTGCCTCTTCATCACCTTTTCCATGTTATTTTATCAAGTTCTCATTGTAAGTTCTCTGTCTGGTCTTCTTGTAGGCCCTAGAATCAAGGATCTTCTTTACCTTCTTTGGTGGTGTAGGTGATAAGTTCATGTCTTCTACCTTCTTGATGACCTCAGTAAGGCTCTAGTCTAGATTTGGAGTAGGACCTTTATAAAGGACCAAGTCTTGAATATTGAAGATTAGAGACAAACAAGTAGCCTCTGTGAGCTCAACCTTGTATATAGGAATTATTACCATATTTGGCCAAAATATTGCATGGTCTGGATCTCCTCATTTTCAATTTATTTGGGACTCATTTCTATAGCCTAGCTTTGTTTAAATTAACCATAACTAGGTCTCCTACCTGAAATTGAATCTCCTTTTTCCTTTCATCCACCTTTTGCTTGATCTTTTCTATGTTCTCTTGTAGAGTCTTCATCACTTTTTCATCCACCACTTTCATGGAGAGTACAAATTATTCATCATAACCACTACCCTTGGCTCCATCCTTGAGTTCTCTAAGCTCAAATATGCCTCTTGGGTGTAGGCAATAAACTATCTCAAAAGGACTCTTACAAGTAATCTTTTTCACAGTATCATTGTTTGCATACTATGCCTATCCTAAGAGTTGATCCCAAGCTTGACCATACTCCTTTGTAAGACATTGTAGTAGGTTCCCAACACTTCTATTGACCAACTCAGTTTTTCTATTTGTCTGAGGGTGGTATGTAGATCCAAAATACAATTTTGTTCCTAGCTTATGCCATAATGTCTTCCAAAATTGGCTCATAAACTTAGTATCTCTATCAGAGACTATACTCAATGGTAAACCATGTATCCTCACTACTTCCTTGAAGAAAAAATGTGCTATGTGACTAGCATCATGCACTATTTTTCCTAGGAAAAATGTTCCATTTTAGTGAAGCTATTTTTAGAATAACTAAGAGTGGGGTGAATCAGTTATTCACTATCTCAAGTCAAAATGTATAATCTGAAAACAAATTACTTAAACTTCTTCTACAAGGTAACTTAAAATACTATATTGTCTGTGCTTTTACCAATTACCAGTATAAAACATATAGTGATTACTGATCAAATCCAATATGAAATATGTAAGTATGACATCAAACAAATATCACAATCAACACATAACATAAGAGATTTAAAGTGGAAACCCTATGAAGGGAAAAACCACCTGGGACCGACAACCCAAAAATATTCACTCTTCTGAAGTGAGGTCGGTGAAGACCCAACCCCATTAAATGTTACAAACACATTGATAGATGTGACCTTGTTAGAGGATTTTAGATCAACCGTTATCATCCAACCAACATTCACTATGGGGTTGATAGGATAACAATGTTCATTCTATGAATGATACATAAAAGACTATCCTAGTCCATTTGGTTAAGAGATTTGACTATGTACAATGGTTAAAATGTAATAGTAGGTGATCTGCCTTTATACAACTTCAATTGTAGATGTACAGAACAATATTAGGCTCATTCAAACCCTTTAATCATTATATATAAATTTTCTTTCAATCAATATTCAATAAGTTACTATCGCTCAGTAATAGCTTCCTCACGCTCCGTAAAACTTTGCAGTTTGGTTCTCAATAACTCGTTTGATCAGGCATGCATGAAAACTTGTTCACATGATAATTTTGTAGTCTCATTTTTCTGGCATATATTTCATTATAAAACTCTAGTCTCTTAAATAGACAAGTAAACTATTTTCTTCTCCTCCATTAGATTTTTCTTCTTAATCACCTTCGTTGATTTTGTCGCTTAAACCTTCCTCAGCTGATGTGTTAATAACATGTTTTATTTCAATCCTTTAGATCTTTCTTGAATTTTGTTAGCCATCGATCTTTGTAACAAACTTTATCTCCAAGACTAATTTTGAGGTACTTTCTAGCTCATCAATCCTTATCGGCTAAACTAATCATTTAGCTCCTTTTCTCTATTTAGTTAATAAAGAAATGTGTTGGTGAACACAAGCTCAGTTAATACTATGCTCGGTATATAGTACACTTCGTGGGTGTATACTGAAATGCTCCATCAACTGACGACATTGCTTTGTGTCTTTTGGCTCTTTTGCTCATCATAGATGAATGAAACATAATCAAGTCAATATCATAAGGTCATAGACTCATCAAAAAGTTACCCAATCTATTCTTTATCCTCATTTGTCATATCCATCTTCCTAATGTAGATATTTATGTTCTTCATCTCTTTCACTCCTTTTCTACAAATGTTTCGGTATAGGAAATTACAAGATAAGTGTTGTCAAACTAGTTGACATCAATGACAACATAATACCAATTTAATCATATTACATATCTAATTAGAAACTCAATGATCTCAAATCATAGATCCTTCAATTAGG
This sequence comes from Chamaecyparis obtusa, assembly GCA_027943335.1. NCBI lineage: Eukaryota > Viridiplantae > Streptophyta > Pinopsida > Cupressales > Cupressaceae > Chamaecyparis > Chamaecyparis obtusa. The sequence goes on along the minus strand of BSBK01006720.1, from coordinate 71,650 downwards.
TTGTAAATCAGTTGTAGTTCATCAATCTCTCCCATTGGCATTGATGACAACTCAAGTAATATGAAATATACCATACACATACCAAATATGTATTCTAAAATTCTATGAACAAATGGTGTACAATCTCTCACTAGCTTAATATGTTTAATTACTACATTACTAAAAAACATTACAAAATATAGCTTTTCCATTCTAAAGATATGCTCTTTTCAACTCTCAGGTTCCTGCTTCTGTTCTTAGTAACTAATCTTTAATGCTCTTCCTTTCTTCTAGATTATCTCTCCCTTAGATAATTCTCATCGGTGCATATTATTTCATATTGTTTATCTCTATATACTGATATGCCAATCTCTTCTAGTTCTTCAAAATTTTCACAATCTTAGACATGATCCAAAGTGTGAACTATGCTACATCAACATGAATGATCTTTTGATAAGATTAGGATGATGAAACATCCAAATCAGATTAGTGACCGGTAGACAGGGGATAGACCCCAAGTCTAGTCCTTAAGTATTTAAATGTATCCTTCGATAGAGGCTTTGTAAATATGTCTACAAGTTGTTCTTTTAATGTAAAAAATTCTATCTTAAATTGCTTCTCTTGTACTTTTTCTCTTAATTAGTGATACTTAATAGATACATGATTTGTCTTAGAGTGCATCACTGGATTCTTTGAAATGTTAATGGCACTAGTGTTGTCACAATATATAATCATCAGCTCAATGATTACCTCATTCATACCTTCCAACACTTGCTTAATATATGCAATGTTTTAAAAATTTGTAGTAGCAGAAACATACTCTGCTTTGGCATTAGATTGAAAAATGCAAGCTTGCTTCAAGTACTTGTCCATGTAACAAGCCTTTCACCAATGAAAAATGCTCCTCCAGTGCTACTTTTTTTATAATCCACATTTCCAGTCCAATCAGCATCGATATAAACCTTCAGTTCAAATTTTCCTTCCTTAGGATACCATAATCCATAGCCTTTGATCTTTTTGAGCTATCTTAAGATTCTCTTTGTAGCAACCATATGTGATTCTCTAGGGTTTGCAGAAAATCTAGCAACAATTTCCACAACATGTGCTATATCTAGTCTACTATGAACTAAATACATTAACTTACCAATCATAGATTAGTATAGTGTTTGGTTTACCTTTGTAGTTTCATCTTCCTTAGTCAGTTTACATTGAGTAGCCATCGGTGTTCCCATAGTTTTAGCATCTTCCATGCCAAATGTTCTTGGTACTTCCTTAATACATTTAGATTATGTGATGAATATCCCATCATTCTGCTGAATCAATTATAAGCCTAGAAAGAACTTAATCTCTCCATACATAGACTTTCAAACTCTTTTCTCATCTCATCAGAAAAATATTTACATATGTGATCTTGACCTCCAAAACTAATATCATCCACAAATATTTCAGTAATAAGAATAGTTTCATCAGTATCTCTTTTCATATACAAATTGTTGTTCTCACTAGTTCTAACAAATATAATACTTAACAAATAAGTGTATAGCCTCTCATACTAGGCTCTTGGTTCTTGCTTCAAACCATATAAAGCTTTACATAATATACATACCATGTCTTTGTTGTCTAGATCAATGAACCCTTCTAGTTGTTCTATGTAGACCTCTTCTTCAAGTATTCCATTCAAAAATGCTGACTTAACATCCATTTGATAAAATTTAAATTTATTGTGTGCAACATATGCAAGTAGCATTCTAACTCCTTCTACTGTAGCAATAGGTGAAAATGTTTCACCATAATCAATTCCTTCCTCCTATACATATCCCTTGCATACCAATCTAGCTTTATTCCTTGTTACCTCACCATTTTCATTTAGTTTGTTCTTGAATATCCACTTAGTATCGATAAAATTCTTATCTTTAGGTTTGGGTAGTAATGTAATGCCCCGCCAAGGAACCCTTGGCTCAAGGACATTATACTCCTTAAGTCATACACAATATATAAAAAAAAAATTCAATAAAGTAGCAGAACATAATCTAATTTGATTTATTTAATGTTACTAGAAGTCAAGAGAATAAAAAGATTATACTACTTGTCTTGCTCAATTAACAAATTATCAATCTTGCATACCTGAATATTGCTAACTTTCTTTTATATGATGACCACCATGTCCAACACCTATAACTACACACATGTCTAAACAACTAGATGTAAACATGAGATATATTCTATCACAAATAAATGCTTTATAAATAGCTTAGCTATGAGAATCATTATTAAGAAGAAGTGAAATCATTGCATTATAAACTTAAAGACAAACCCTAAGGGACTGGACCTAAGCCTCGGGGGCTCATCATCGATGGCCTTGCCTACATTCACGCTCAGAGACTTTGTAGTTAGACTCTCCCCATTCTAGACTATCTATTTATAAAATCAAGAAAGCGAGTACGCAACCCTTTCTAGGGTCTTGTTCCCTAGACAGTTTCCCCTTCGGCTGCCACCCACTTAGGTGGAACAGAGACAAAGTCCTATACTTAAAATTGATAACTAATTCCATAACTCAAAAATAGAGTTTAACTCACACTAATATAGTATTCATGAAATGTGCTTAATTATAGTATTTACTAAAGTGCCTTCCAACCAAACATAGGAATGAAATAAAACCAAATCTTAGGATAATCATAATTTGGTTCATTAAAATCATCATCATAATTAACATCATTAAATTAGGAATAATCATTATAAACATCACAATCCCTAATTGCATGTACAATCGCATGAAAACATGACATAAGCCCAATACCTCCTCTATTCCTAATGATTGACCTAATTATGATGAAATGAAATCAAATAAATAAAAATAGTTTAATATAAACTAAAGTTAACCCCATAAATTACATTATGATTTAAATTATACATTACCTTTAATGAAATAAAGTAATAATAATAAATAGACCAATTCTAATTTTAATTAAATTTGAAATTTTAAACAATATCTTTAATGATTTATTAACTAATTTCTTTTATTTTCATTATCTATTGATTATGTGTAGTCATAAATACATATATTTACAATACATCATTTATATTTATAAATTTTAATAATTAATAGGTAAAATAAATTTTATTTTATAATAACACTAATTTCTATACATAACATATATTTTTAATAAATAAATTTTCTACCTTAATAGCATTGGACTCCATATTCTTCTCTTTGTAAAGAAAATGCCCTTTTTTTTTCCTTCTAAATTTAATGTTTGGTTAATACTTTCTTATGTTATAAAGATAGATTTTCTATGCACATTAATATTCCACTTTTAATTTAGTTTTTTTTTAAAAATTTCTTTTCTTTTAATTATTTATTTTCCTCCTACAATCTCTCCTTATTTTTCTCATATATTTCCTCCTTATTATTTTCCTATAATTTCTCATATATTTTTACTAAAAGTTTAAATGATTTTTACCAAAAGATTTATCATATATTTAAAATCATTAACTTTAAAATCTAATAATCTCCCCTATTAATTTGACAAATAACCTATTAAACAAATCTAGCAAATAAAATAATATAAAGCTAAACATGAAAATCTTTAAATATTAAAATAATTAGAAACCTTAAAATAACATCTAATTTATTATTTCAGTATTATTAATGTTTTAATTATTTCTAAATTTACTTATGCCTGTGCATTAATTTTTAGTCCTAAAATTCAAAAAACCCAATGGAGCCATGTTCCGTAATTTTTATACTAAAACATTTCTAGTATATTATTACTAAGGCTATTATGGTTTTATTTCAATAATCTTAATTCTAACCTTCCAGAAATAAATAAACACACAGGAAAAACAAACATAATACAATATAATAATATATTCTTCATATTGCCTACACACAGGAAGCAACCACAAATACAAAACAAAACAATCACACAAATCAAATAAGGAGGAGCATCTTGCAGGATAGCTCCTACCTGGATTCCAGAGAAGACAACCATTGAAGAAGGAGGAATCAATCAACATGGCCTACTTCCAGCACTCGACCAAAGCCTTCCGATTGTAGACACCACCTTTTCCAAATATAAAATAATCAATAATGATATCCTAAAATTAAGATCAATTCTCCTATGAATAATCCAGCCAAAAACCCTCCCTAAATACAATATCTTCTCAAAGCAATAATCCAATTTCCTGAGTCTCCTTTTCAGCCAACCTCCCTATCCTTCAAATATCTCTCCTGTAAATAGGTTGAAGGATTGGTTGCACAGGAAAATCAACTGTTGTAACCATCCCAACCAAAAGATAGTTTATAGTTTAGGATTTAATTTATTCATTAAAGCCATTCACGGGAAGGGAATAGCTAATTTAATATTATTAATAATAAAATCTAATATGAGAGCCTCATAAATATTAATAAACTAATGTTATTTTTCTTTATTTAAGGAAAAGGAAATAATTTATTACTATTATTACTTATCACCATATTTACTAAAGCTATGGTAAAAGTTTTACCATATAATAATTAATCCTTTAAGTAAATAATTTATTTATTATTATAATTTAAAATACAATTACTTTCACACACTAATATTTATTAAATATATATATGTAACTATAGGCATATGTGTGCACCCATATGCTTATGTGTATATATATTAGTATAATATTATTACAAATAATACTATTATTAATATCATATTATTAAAAACAATGTTATTATTAATATCATAAAAATCTTATTATTATGGTATTATAAAATATTATTATCCAATCAAATAAGAAATCATATTCCATACAAAGTAAAATCAGGATATATATATATATATATATATATATATATATATATATATATATATATATATATATATATATATATATATATATATATATATATATATATATATATATATATATATATATATATATATATATATATATATCTGTGTGTGTGTGTGTGTGTGTGTGTGTGTGTGTGTGTGTGTGTGTGGTGATCACTAACACAAGATGGTCTAACAAGATTAGTGAAATCAAGCACAACATTCAATACTCGCATGAAATAAATTATCTATGAGCAACAATCAAGCATATTATTAAGAACAATTAAAGCTACCATATCCAAACCTTAGTCTCCTAAAATGAAAGGGACAAGAACAAGCAACAAGATCACCATAATCTAACAAACTGTTATACACAATGATATATCAACAACACAAGGGACTGACTCAAGAACTCCCCGCCTAAAGGTCAAAAGGGTTAGAGGTTGAGTTCCTTCTCATGGAACCTTGGTGATATCTCTGTAACAACAACAACGATCGAGGATTTTGAGGGCTTGCTCAGACCTGTGGGACCAGGTGGAGACGATGCCCGGTACCTGCAAGCCTGCATCACTGAGAAGAGATACATGCACATAGATATATACAATAAGGAATTTGCAAATAGATCACCATGATCGATACATCATGTGGACCTCAACTAAGTGAGTAACTATGACTTCATCCTGAGTCATGAAACACATCAATCGCATATACATAAAACATGAGGAATCACATATATATAATTGTTAGCTTCTAAATCCTTGGGTTAGCTCTTTAAATATTCATAAGCATATACAAGATAAATGATTTCCAATTTCATAAACAATAAACAATAATTATAACTGAGTATGTCTAAATATCTTATAAGCATATCATCATCATAAACATAAATGTGAATACATAGCTCTAACCATCATAATGTAATGTCCAAATCAAAGAGTCCAAGTATAATTATCAGAGAGGTTATTACAAGTAAGGTCTAGGATTTATTCTTCTCTATCTGTTGTATTTCTTCTTTCATTGCATTAACCTATTCATCATTTTCTAATGCAACTTTTACATTCTTCGGTTCATATTCACAAACTAGACATGTACCTTGTCTTGTCTTAATCCTTGTTTGCATGCCATCTTGTCTGTTTGCAATAATTTTTGTCTCAGGATGATGTCTCCTGACAAATCTTGCTAGTACTTGGTCATTTCTTTCTTGTTCATCCTGGGAAGGTTCATTTTCTTGCTCGGTAGGTCCATCCTATTTGTCGGTTTATCTATTTTGTTCCTCCGTATTGTTTTCCTGCTGACCGGTTATCACAGTTTGTAGCTTTGATAGATACTTTAGTTGTTCAATTTAAGTGAATCTACCATAGTCTTCTAGGTCCTTTATGTTATCCCCTACATTCTTATCGTCAAACTCATCAACTCAAACATTATTACTTTCAGTCATTTTATTAGTAGCTTTATGCAAACACTTGTATGCTTTTCTTTTACTAGAATATCTAAGAAATATCCCTTCATCACCTTTTGAGTCAAACTTCCCATTTCTTTTATCTTTCAGAATAAAACATTTACTTCCAAAAGTCCTGAAATAACTTACAGTGGATTTGTGTCCAAACCATAACTCATAGGGTGTCTTGTTAGTGTCCTTCAATTGTACTCGGGTCAGAACATAAATAGTTGTATTGACAACTTCTCTCTATTATGTCTGAGCAACATTCTTTTGCAGTATTAGTGTCCTTGTATAGTTAACTATTGACCTATTCCTCCTTTTAGCAATCCCATTCTACTGAGGTGTCCTTGGTGTAGAGACCTATCTTTTAATACAATGCTCATTATAGAAATTAGTAAATTCATCAGAGAGAAATTCACCTCTATCAGATCTTAGGCCTTTCAGTTTCTTACTAGTCTCTTTTTCTACTTTTTCTCTATACCACTTGAACATCTTAAATGCTTCATATTTTTCTTTTAAGAACATAACTATCATCAACAGAAAGAAGAAAGTATCTATCACCATAATAGCTCTGAGTTTTCATAGGACCACATACGTCAATATGAAACAACTCAAGTATCTTCTTTGTTGAATAATCTTTTCTTTTGAAACAAGATTTAGTCATTTTACCTTTCTAACATTCATGACACATAACATGATCCGGTTTTGACAAGTTAGGCAGACCTCTAAATCTTTTTCTTTTACTGATCTTAATCATGTTATCAAAATTCACATGGCATAAACTTTTATGCCACAACCAGGCATCTTCATTTTTCATCATCAAGAAAGAAGACTCATCAGTATCAAGATAAAATAGATTACCTCTTGATTGTGCTCTAGTTCCAACCAGTCTTCCTCCATCATAAAATTTTTTTACTTTCTTTCTCTCAAAAGCAACTCGGTGACCTAAATTGTTTAGTTGTGCCACACTTAGCAAATTATAGTTCAGTCTATCTGTATGCACCCTAAAATGGTCGCCTAGAGTTTGGGCCCCATTTCTGCAATTTATCAAATCCTTGAATCAATATTTTCAAATATCAACATTTTTTTCAAATATATCAATTTCCTTGATCAAATCATAATCAATTCGATATTTCTTAAGGTTTGAGGTTTATTTAATTTAAAAGAGAAATAAAAATAAAAATCTTATTTAATTAAGAGAACTTGCTCTCTTTTAATTAATTAAAAATCTCTTTTAATTAAATAATAAAATCATTTTATCCTAAGCCTTTATTTAATTAAAAGGAATTTCCTCCCCTTTTATTTAAATAAAAAATCTCCACTTTTCTTCTTATCCTATGTTGCACAAATAAAGCATTTAATTATTATTTATAAAGAAAAATAAAATAAAAAATAAAAGAAAAGTACTTTTTGTCTCACATGGACATAAATTAAATGCTCAACATAAAGTAAATGCTCCTATTTTCCTATTGGAGGATATTTGTGCACAAGGATCAAGCTTCTTTTTTTCTCCATCGTTGATTAAATCTTTTGCCTCTTAATCTCCATCGTCCATTGATTTTTCATTCTCTATAAAAGAAGAGCTCTCTTCCTCATTTGCACACACAATACATCCATTCTCTTTTATGCTATTGTTATGCTACAGGTTTTCTAAGTCATTGAAGCTTTTGGAGATATTCTTGCATCAAGTTTTGAAGATTTGGAGCATCATTGGCATTCATCTTGCATCTACATCACATCCTAGCTTGCATCATAGTTGCATCATCATGGTATCATTTCCTTTCATTTTTTGGATTAATCTCACATAGTTTAATTAGAGGGTTTGTAACTCTTTCATTTCTATTTTCATAGCTTAATTGCATCTCCATCCTCATAGATTAATTTGCATTCTCATATAGATTTGCATTGCATTGAATACATTTGGTTTCATTGGAGATATTTGCATTCTTTCCTTTATTTTCATTGTGAATCTCTCATTGTGTGGTTGACTAGCAAGGTCACGAGTTTATAGCTCTACCTGAGAGCAATTTTATAAATCTTGCAACTCCATGCATAGAGAGCTATGGATCGATTTGCGAGGGCTCATTCTTGAGTTTTCTTGCATGTAAGGATTCATAGAAGTGGACTACTTTTGTGTGTACATTTTTGGTGCCTACCATGGGGCAACCCACTTTTTACATGCTAGTTTTGATTATTTTTGGAGCTAGCACTTGCTAGTTTTGATTATTTTTGGAGCTAACCCTTGTGCAGATTTCTTTGGAGATTAAAAAACCCTAGATTTGAAAGATTTGATTATATCTCCCAAATGGCTTGGTTTTTTGGTCTGAAATGTTTTTTTTAGGGTAGTGACATATCAGAAAAGCTCCAAAAAAACTTTCTAGAATTTTCGGAGGTGATTTGTATTTTTTATGATTTTTTCTTGATTTTTCATAAAAAATCAATTTGTGGCGCAAATCAGCATATTTTTTGGAATTTTTTATATTTCTGGAAAGGTCCTAGAATTTTAAAGGGGGTCTATTCACTTTTTTTTAATTTAGAGAACATATCATATCTCATTTGGTCAATTTATAAAAACTGGTCTATTTTGGTAAAATGGGTCTCTAGGGCACAAATGAAGAGTTTTTTCTGAAATTTTTACATTTTTGGAAAGCTCTCTATTTTTTGATAGAGGTCTCTTTTCTTCATTTTTGGTTTAGGGTTCTAATTCATGTGGTAAAAATTAGATCTTGTTGACTAGGTCAAATGCAAAAATAAAATAAAATTTTGTGATGGGTATGCACTTATTTTTCATTGTTCAATGCAAGATATAAGTTATCATTTGGATTATTTGCTGGTTATCATTGCTCCTAACAATTTATTTTTAGATCTAACCACCCTAGGGTTTGCATAATGTGGATATACATTTCATATCTTGTTTGCTTGTTTTCTTGTTTTGTTTATTTGAAGGTGCATGGCTTGCTTTCATGAAAAATGCTTAAAACAAACAAAAAATAGGTGAAATCTACTAAGCACATTGCATTGGACTTGAGGTATTTTGTTACATCTCTAAAACATCTGGATCTTGGGATTAAAATTGAACCTCTCATGTGTTTGGCTTGAGTGTTTACATGCTTTCATAGAACACATTTCAATTAATGCTCTTAAAGGGAATGAACATAGATTTGCTTTGTGTAAGTGAATGCTTGTGTTTAAACCTTAAGTAATTCTTGGTTTCAATATCAAATATCTCATTGTGTGATTGAGGGCATGGATTCATTCCTTGTTTACATAAGGAGTTAAATGCACCACTTTATGGACTCAATCTATGTTTATTTGGAAAGTTAAATATTCCATTGTTCAACACTTTTTCATTTGTGAGTAGTATTGATTAGCAGTCTTAGATTACTTGTGATTGATCTAGATTGCTATCTTGGGTTATTGGACTCGCTAATCTGCTGGCCCCTCATTTCTGCCCCATGGTTGCAAGATCAACGCCACATTAAAGGGGAGGGGTCTACAGGAAAGAAGCGTTAATTGCTCCACTAGGAAACCCTTTTGTACTTTTTGGAACTCACTTGTTTTCTAAGCTGTGGACTCACTTTGAGTTGATGTGATGAGTTAAATGTTCCACTTTTAGTTTCACTTTGAGTTGATGTGAGGAGTTAAATGTTCCACTTTTGGACTCACTTTGAGTTGGTGTGAAGAGTTAAATGTTCCACTTTTGGACTCACTTTGAGTTTGTGTGAAGGGTTAAGTGTTCCACTTTTTGGACTCACTTCACATTCTTTTGAAGGTTTAAATGTTCTACTTTTGGACTCACTTCACATTATCTTAAATGGTTAAATGTTCCACTTTTGGACTCGCTTCGCATTCACTTGAAGTGTTAAGTGTCCCACTTTTGGACTCACTTTGCATTACTTGAAGAGTTAAGTGTTCCACCTTTAGTGCTCTAAATACTTTTGATAGTGAATTACTTAGTTTTTATTTCTAGAAGGCCTGTTTGGGGACACACCACCTCAAGAGATGACCTTAACTTTTGTGTTCTGGTGGAGTATAAATATCGGGAGGTGAATCCAAAGACACCTCTCTTGGGAATTGAGTTTGATATCACTCTTGGCTAAGCCTTAAAGAACTTTATACCTTTGAGTAGTGAAGGAGGAGATTTGGGTTACCGTCTCCCCCCGGCTGTGTGATTTTGGATTCTTCTCATCTACAGATTTGGGCCTCACGTACCTTTCGTATATCGAGGACTCCTTTTAGAAAGCCATGTATATCCTTGTAGATAGCTTGATAAGGTGTTGTTGTGTTCTAAGTGCCTGCTAAAACATTTTCAAGAACATACACAAGTAGAATTTCTAAGGAGTAGAAATACTAAGTCACTAGAGGATGGAAGGGAACCATCACAAGACAAAGGTTCAACATTAACATGATCTTTCCTGAGAGTGTAATCTTTATTTTTAGCATGAGAATTTTTAGAGGAGAGATGCTTATAGTATCTACGTTTATAATCAGCATAGAATTTTTTCTCTTCCTCAATAGAAGTAGATGTATCATATTGTTCACAACAAATATCATATTCTCTTTCAAAATCAGAATCATATGGATCCCCATCACAATCTACCCAATAGGATGACCCTTTAGTAAGCCTAAGCAGATGATGAGGAGGACTCTTAGGAACATATGTGTCATAGGTGTCATCACGTTGCTCATTATGATATGTTTTGATATGAGGAGTAAGACTCTTTGAAGAAGTAGGAGAAGAGGAATGTGAAGATCTTTTGGAGGAAGAAGAAATGGATAATGAAGAATTCAAATAATGTTTAGAAGAGTCATGATAGGATTTGGAAGATGAAGAATGTGAATAGTGTTTAGAAGAATCATGATAAGACTTAGAAGATGAAGAATGTGAATAATGTCTGGAAGAGTCATGATAAGATTTGGAAGATGAAGAATTTGAATGAGAAGATTTAGATGATGAAGAATGTTTGGAAGAAGAAGATTTTGATATGATAATGTCTATGATTCTAGCAAAGGCATCTGATTTAATCATCTTTTCTTTTATTTTTTCTATAAATTTGTCACCCATGCCATATTTAGAAGAACCATTGGAGGAAAAAAATTCTTCAAATTGAGAAATGAGTTCAAGATCATGCATTCTCAAGAGAGATTCCTTAACAAGATAGTTGAAATTCATGGTTATAGAAGAGGAGGAATCAATCATGGAAGAAATGAATAGAAGAGAGGAATAGAAGAAGGTAGACTAGAAAATAAGAGGAAAAGAATCAAGAAGAAGAAGAAGAAGAAGAATTTCCCATAGGAATAGAAGACTTTAGAAGAATATGAGAAATCGAGAAGAAAGAAGAAGACTAAGATTCATCTTGTGCAATTGATACCATAATGCTCATTGAGATGTTGAGAAACATGACAACACCTAGGATCTAACAACTAGAGGTCATTTTCCTTGACTAACATGGTATCTTGTAGTAACTAACATGAAAGAAAGAAACTCTAGGTGATAAGTCAATCTCTCAAAGTGTCAATTCCAACCTAGGATAATTGAGATTCTCTATTGTCCAAAGAGAAAAATGAAAAGATAGAAAGTAAAAGGGCTTTACCAAAATTGTCAAAGAGGTGCTTTAAATCAAAGGATGAATATCCTTGCACTTTTGAATCAGGAGGTTGGACTAGGCCAAAATTCAATTGAAATTGAGATAGGTGAAAAATGATTTTGACAATAAGAGGACCAAAATTTTCCAAGGGTGTAATCAACAATCTTAAAGATAAATTTTTTAATAAGAATAGCTTTCTAACTTGGAAAATTATTTCCAAGACAACCTTGTAAATCAATTGAAATCACCCCTAGAAGGCAAAAACCAAGAATTTGCAATCAAAACAAGTCTTTGACAGCAAGGTAGAAAACCAAGCAAATTGCAAAGAATCAAACAAGTATATCAATAGATTTTTATCATTGATCAGGCACATAAGATAGCAATCAAGGAGTTCAAGAGTTAAGTGTTCCACCTTTAGTGCTCTCAATACTTTTGATAGTGAATTACTTAGTTTTTATGTCTAGAAGGCCTTCTTGGGGACACACCACCTCAAGGGACGACCTTAACTCTTGTGTTCTGGCAGAGCATAAATATCAGGAGGTGAATCCAAAGACACCTCTCTTGAGAATTGAGTTTGATATCACTCTTGGCTAAGCCTCAGAGAACTTTATACCTTTGAGTAGTGAAGGAGGAGATTTGGGTTACCGTCTCCCCCCGGCTGTGTGATTTTGGATTCTTCTCATCTATGGATCTGGGCCTCACGTACCTTTCGTATATCAAGGAATCCTTTTAGAAAGCCATGTATATCCTTGTAGATAGCTTGATAAGGTGTTGTTGTGTTCTAAGTGCCCGCTAAAACATTTTCAAGAACATACACAAGTAGAATTTCTAAGGAATAGAAATACTAAGTCACTATCATTGTTCATGCGCAAGGTTGCTTTGTCCCTTGCCCATTGCTTGAAGACTATTTTCTTGAACTCCTTGATTGTTGTCTTATGTGCCTGATCAATGATAAAAATCTGTTGATATACTTGCTTGATTCTTTGCAATTTTCTTGGTTTTCTACCTTGCTGTCAGAGACTTGTTTTGATTGCAAATTCTTAGTTTTTGCCTTCTAGGGGTGATTTCAATTGATTTACAAGGTTGTCTTGGAAATAATTTTCCAAGTTAGAAAGCTATTCTTATTAAAAATTTTATCTTATTGTCCAAATCATTTTTCACCTATCTCAATTTCAATTGAATTTTGGCCTAGTCCAACCTCCTGATTCAAAAGTGCAAGGATATTCATCCTTTGACTTAAAGAACCTCTTTGAAAATTTTGGTAAAGCCCTTTTACTTTCTATCTTTTCATTTTTCTCTTTGGACAATAGAGAATCTCAATTATCCTAGGTTGGAATTGACACTTTGAGAGATTGACTTATCACCTAGAGTTTCTTTCTTTCATGTCAGTTACTACAAGATACCAAGTTAGTCAAGGCAAATGACCTCTAGTTGTCAGATCCTAGGTGTTGTCATGTTGCTCAACATCTCAATGAACATTATGGTATCAATTGCACAAGATGAATCTTAGTCTTTTTCTTTCTTCTCCATTTCCCATATTCTTCTAAAGTCTTCTATTCCTATGGGAAATTCTTCTTCTTCTTCTTCTTGATTCTTTTCCTCTTATTTTCTAGTCTACCTTCTTCTATTCCTCTCTTCTATTCATTTCTTCCATTATTGATTCCTCCTCTTCTATAACCATGAATTTCAACTATCTTGTTAAGGAACCTCTCTTGAGAATGGATGATCTTGAACTCATTTCTCAATTTGAAGAATTTTGTTCCTCTAATGGTTCTTCTAAATATGGCATGGGTGACAAATTTATAGAAAAAATAAAAGAAAATATGATTAAATCAGATGCCTTTTCTAGAATCATAGACATGATCATATCATGATCTTCTTCTTCCAAACATTCTTCATCATCTAAATCTTCTCATTCAAATTCTTCATCTTCCAAATCTTATCATGACTCTTCCAGACATTATTCACATTCTTCATCTTCTAAGTCTTATCATGATTCTTCTAAACACTATTCACATTCTTCATCTTCCAAATCCTATCATGACTCTTCTAAACATTATTCGAATTCTTCATTATCCATGTCTTCTTCCTCCAAAAGATCTTCACATTCCTCTTCTCCTACTTCTTCAAAGAGTCTTACTCCTCATATCAAAACATATCATAATGAACAACATGATGACACCTATGACACATATGTTCCTAAGAGTCCTCCTCATCGTGTGTTTAGGCTTACTAAAAGGTCATCCTATTGGGTAGATTGTGATGGGGATCCATATGATTCTGATTTTGAAAGAGAATATGATATTTGTTGTGAAAAATATGATACATCTACTTCTATTGAGGAAGAGAAAAAATTCTATGCTGATTATAAATGTAGATACTATAAGCATCTCTCCTCTAAAAATTCTCATGCTAAAAATAAAGATTACACTCTCAGGAAAGATCATGTTAATGTTGAACCTTTGTCTTGTGATGGTTCCCTTCCATCCTCTACTTCCTCCAATACTCGTACATTTCCTAAAGATTCTTAGTCTTTCAAATCTATCACAAATACTTCATCCAATTCAAATCCTATTTTTTTTCATGCGGTTCCCTATAGTTATTCTCAAGGGCCACCTCTTAAAGATACTCAAGCTAACCTTCACTTGGCTTAAAATATTTTCAATAATGCTAAACCTAAAGATCCTAAGCCTTTATATGCTACAATGCCTACTTCAGCTATTCCTTCACCATCTCTGCCAAAGTCTTCCATACAATCCCAACATGATTCCTTGTCATTAGAAGTGGCTCCATGTCAAGAGGATTTTAAAGATGATAAAGAAAAGAACATAAAGAAAGATCAAGATCAAGAACCCTCCATGTCATCCAATTCTTTTCATGATGTCTCTCATCCGTTTCATGGTTCTTTTGATCCTTTATGCCCTTTCTCATTCATTCCACCATGTCTTAATTCTTCCTCTAAGAAAGATCAAGCTACTACTTGCACTGTTGAGCTTATCGATAATCAAAATAACCTTACTACACTTGTGCTTTCCAAAGATGATACTTCCATTAAGGTTATTAAAAATGATGTTGTTACTTCCAATGTTGAGCCTATTGAAAATCAAGAGAAAAATTCTACACTTATGCTATCCAAAGCAACTTGTCAAGATCAAAGTCTTCCATCTTCTTTTTCTACCATTCCATGTTCACATCCACTTTCTACTCTTCCTAAGTCTTCGCAAGCTTTGAACGATTCTATGAAAGAAACTACTCCTATTCAAGATGTCCAGGATCCTGTTGAAAATTCTAATGCTCACTCTAAAGATGTAGATATCCTTGGTTGAGATATAGATGTTGATGAACTTATTGATTATCCTTTTGCATCTTCAACATCCATCCTTGGACCTCCTCCACCAATACTAAGAGCTTCACGTCTGCCTTCCATATTGGGTCCTTATGTCCCTTTATTTTCCCCTCCTAATTCTCCTAATTCATCATCTATTTTGGGTCTTTACGTCCCTCCATCTCCTATCATTCCTCAAGATCAACATAGAAGGATACCCTTGAATCCTTTTCATCCATCCACCCATCTAAACCAGTCGTATTTTCTTTGTTCTTCCATAAGTCCCAAGTGTTTTGGAAGTAACTTGAATGTTCAATAAAAGAAAAAGAAGCAATACAAGAATCTATCAAGAAAAGAAGATCACCATGTCTCCTCTAATCAACATGGAGGCATAAAGTCAAAAGAGATATCTAAGAAGAAAACTACAAGAGAAGTATGGGTTCCAAAATTCATCATTGAAGATATTATCTCTAAATCATCAAAAGGAAATGAAAATCCTAAGGCTATATGGATTCCAAAGTCTCTCTTGAGAGAGTCTAATATTGAACAAAAAGTGAAGTTGACATTCAAGCTTCCAAAGGCTTCCACTTCATCTTCTTCCAAAAATGATTTTCCATTCCATGTGCCTAAACCACAACCTCTGCTACACATTTTCCATATTTCTTCTCATATTCCTCCATTCACATTTGAGAATTATAACAATTACACCAATCCTCTCTTCGAGGAGTCAGATAACAATAATGAACCAGAATATGGTTCACATTTGGACTAGAATATGGTTTACATTTCCTCCATTTTTCCCGCCACCCTTCAAGGTGTGTATTGATGTTGATCTTTCCTTCCTTTCCATCTACCTTTTCACAATCCTTTCATTCATTATCCTTCTACCTTCTATCATTTTTCCTCATTTGCCTATTCCTCCTATCTTCCAACCTCACTCGCTTTATATAAAGCCTTATCCTCCATTTTCCTCTTCCATTTTCCTTTTCCTATTAACATGTTTGAGCATATCATTTTGGATCCTTGGCATATCATGGTTTATCGTTTCAAGGAGCATTATCTAAAAAGCTTTCCTTCTTCCAAAAAATTATAAAATTAAAAAAAATAGAAAAATTCAAAAAAAGAAAACAAAAAAAATAAAAAAATTGAAAAAATTGAAAATGTGCCATGGTGAAAACCTAGAAACAGGCACCTTGGTAGCAAAAGTAAAGAGAAATAAATTCATCCTATGGTGAAAACCACTTCCTTGTGGCACCTTGGATAAGTACTATGATGAAAACCTGGCAATCAGGCATCATGCGTAGTTCTTCTACATGTTTCATCCATTTCATCTTCCATCTTTGATCTTGACAATGTTGAGATATACACGAACATTTGGCTATCTTGTGAGCTATCTTCTGATGATCTTGCTTTCATTCCTTTCATGTTTAGCCTTCATATTCATTTTCCTCCATTCATTCTAGCCTTTTGCTATCTTTTTCCCCTTTGATCTTGATCTAATAAAAAGAGTAAAACATGATGCTATGAAGCCTCTTGACATGTCTACTCCTTTGGATTACATCCTTTCCTTCTCTTGCATTACACTTTTGTGACTTATCCTATGCTGGCCTTTCATTTCTTATCCAAATATGCTTTGCATGATAATTTTTCCCTAGCTTGGGTACTCTTGAGGAGTTTGACCTTGAGGATTTCTTCCCTCCATTTGCCTTGATTCTCCTTTCCTCTCAGTCACTAGCTTGCTAATCCCTCTTGTTCCCCACCTTACTAGATATTGGGACTACATGATATGATCTTGCTTAAAGAGTTTGATGCCCATTTCTGTCTGGGGGCATCCTTTGTACATATTTTATGATCCTGAAAAAATACCAAAAAAATTGATATATGATGCTAAAAAAATCCTAAAAAGCATATACAGTCCTGGAAAAATATAAAAAATCAAAAAATTAAAAAATTCAGAAAAAAAAATAGAAAAAGTGCCTTGGTGAAAACCTAGAAATAGGCACCTTGGTAGCAAAAGTACAAAAAAAAAGAAAAAAGAAAAAAATTGCAATAAATCCAAGCGGTGAAAACCTGGAAATAGGTGCTACTTGAGGCCTTTGCACCCCTATTTGTTAGCATGCATCCTCGACACTTAGCCACTTTCCATCATGCCTTGACCTTATTTGACTTGGTCTGGAATTAGTCTTTATCTTTGTCTAGGGGGCATAACTATTAGCATAGGTCCTTTAGGAGCATTTGTCTCTTGGGACATTTCACAACAAGTGTTTTTCAACACCACCCCAACAGTGTTTTTCAACACTATGCTTGCGTTGAGTGTTTCTTAACACTTATCAGATGTCTTACCCTACAGTCTAGTATGATGTGATATTTCTCATTTGCAAATGTGATAACCAGAGTCTGACTCTATGACCAACACACATGCACTTAAACAATCAACTTGTTGAGATATGATGACTTTATTTTTCTTTGTGTGCTGTCTATGAGGATTTCTTTGATGAGTGGTCTCTCCCTGAGAATTTTTCGATGATGCACAGCTAGAAGACTGAGGGCATAAGAACATGTTTTATTTATTTATCTTCTTGTGGGTATATTTTGTTGATCCTAACTATCATGAGCATTTATGCTGGTCTTACTTGACACTATGGATTGACAAGGTATTATCCTTGACTATTATGTGAGTGCATGCTTCTAGTTATCCTGACTTTCATATGTCTTGATGCAAACATAATCTCGCCATATCAAACTTAGGTGATCTCACTGCATTAGTCATCTTGACCTATATGTCTTTGATGCGTAGGTGAGATTCCCAAATTTCTATCTGATAAAGATCATATTCATATCCACATAGTTATGCTAGTGTGCATTGTATGACCTTATGACGCTACCAATAAAGCTCGATGATGATAATTAGATGTCTATAGGCATTGTGACCTTGCAAGTCAACCAATTTCATCGTAGCTTGCATTCTTAGGTTCATCATAGTTTAATTTTTGCATCTTGCATATGGAGAGAGCTCTTCTTTTTATCATCTACGGACTAGTTGGTCAACTGTGCTCATTTTCTGATTATTCTTGATCATATCTTTCATTTCTGCTCTTTCATGTCACATCATTTTCTATCCATTTTGGACTCGAAACCGAAATCTGAGTCACATTGACTGACCATTTGAGGCACAATTCTTCAATTTTTTATGGAATTTCTTCCTTTCCATGTCTTCCAAACTTCTAGTCTTTCATTCACCCCTTTCGCTTCCTCTCTCTGAGGTCTGACTTAATCTTTATCCTATATCTTTTTCAGTCAAACCTCATCAACCTAGGGCATATCTTCACTGTTTGATGGTTATCTTATCATGCTCTATCCTTCGATTATGATTCAGTATGATTTGATCAAATCTTTTATCAATTCATTGTTCTCCTCTATCTGATTTCGATTTCAACTCCGAGGGGGTAGTATTTATGGGATTCTCATCCTTGATTTCCTTGATTCTCTTGATTCAGACATCTTTTTATGAGTTTTTTCTCAAGCTTGAGATTCTTATCTCTTATTTTGAATGTGATCCCGAATAGACCTCATGTTCAAAGGCCTTTGTTTATGCTTTGTCTGGATATGATCCCGAATTGACCTCATATCTGAGTTGTTTTTTGATCCCAAATCGATCTCACATTTCAACTTCATTCTTTGACCACATGTGATCCCAAATCGATCTCACATTAGTCAAAGAGGGGCAAATGTATGCACCCTAAAATGGTCACCTAGACTTTGGGCCCCATTTCTGCAATTTATCAAATCCCTGAATCAATATTTTCAAATATCAACAATTTTTTCAAATATATCAATTTCCTTGATCAAATAATAATCAATTTGATATTTCTTAAGGTTTGAGTTTTATTTAATTTAAAAGAGAAATAAAAATAAAAATCTTATTTAATTAAGAGAACTTGCTCTCTTTTAATTAATTAAAAATCTCTTTTAATTAAATAATAAAATCACTTTATCCTAAGCCTTTATTTAATTAAAAAGGAATTTCCCCCCCTTTTATTTAAATAAAAAATCTCCACTTTTTTTCTTATCCTATGTTGCACAAATAAAGCATTTAATTATTATTTATAAAGAAAAATAAAATAAAAAATAAAAGAAAAGTACTTTTTGTCTCACATGGACATAAATTAAATGTTCAACATAAAGTAAATGCTCCTATTTTCCTATTGGAGGATATTTGTGCACAAGGATCAAGCTTCTTTTTTTCTCCATTTTTGATTAAATCTTTTACCTCTTAATCTCCATCGTCCATTGATTTTTCATTCTCTATAAAAGAAGAGCTCTCTTCCTCATTTGCACACACAATACATCCATTCTCTTTTATGCTATTGTTATGCCATAGGTTTTCTAAGTCATTGAAGCTTTTGGAGATATTCTTGCATCAAGTTTTGAATATTTGGAGCATCATTGGCATTCATCTTGCATCTACATCACATCCTAGCTTGCATCATAGTTGCATCATCATGGTATCATTTCCTTTCATGTTTTGGATTAATCTCACATAGTTTAATTAGAGGGTTTGTAACTCTTTCATTTCTTTTTTCATAGCTTAATTGCATCTCCATCCTCATAGATTAATTTGCATTCTCATATAGATTTGCATTGCATTGCATACATTTAGTTTCATTGGAGATATTTGCATTCTTTTCCTTATTTTCATTGTGAATCTCTCATTGTGTGGTTGACTAGCAAGGTCATGAGTTTATAGCTCTAGCTGAGAGAAATGTACACACAAAAGTAGTGCACTTCTATGAATCCTTACATTCAAGAAAAATCAAGAATTCTTAACTGATCCTCCATTGTATTCTTGAAGATGATTAAATTTCTCCTCATTACCAATTATGTGATGTGTACAGCCACTGTCTATGATCTATGTATCATTTTTGTTAACTTTAGATATCAGTTTTGTTTCTACATGTTTTTCTTCTTCCTCCAAGCCATCTTTCATAGCAACAAATACAACTTCTACATCATCATTAGAGTCAAATTTAGATTGAGATTCATTATCTTTGGCTATGTAACATATCTTTTTGTGTTTTTCATTATTATCTTGGTTGTCTCTATTGTTGTGGTGATAGCTCCTCTTGAATCTTCTCCCATAGCTTCGTTCAGATCGGTCTTTGGTTCTTTCATCATCTTTCTTATGTGGACATGTAGTAGTAATGTGGCCAACCTCATTATAGTTAAATCATGCTAAAGGTAGCTTACCTCTATACCTTCATTTTCCTTTAGGTGACCTTCTATTCATAAGAGCTTCAAGTTCATCAAGCTCATCATCGGTATTGCTATCACTATCATCATTCTTATTATTCCTACTAGACTTACCAATATTTAGAGAAGACATGAAAGTAGATACCACAGATGGAACAACACTATTTTCAAAGTTATTTAGTTCAAAGGTTGTAAGATTACCAATCAGATTGTCAAGAGTAAGGACATTACCATCTGTAGACCTTGTTTCATGAATTGCAAATATTCTGATTGCATAAACTGACAATAAGGTTCTGAGGAATTTTCTTACTACTATCTCTTCACTAATAACACCATTAGATACTCTAATGGCATGTACTACCTATTTTATTCTATTTGTATACTACAGGATATTTTCACCTTCATTCATCTTCATATCATAAAATCTACCTCTTAAGATTTCTGCTCTAGCTCTTTTGACATTCACATCACCACTGTAAACTTGAGAAAGTTTATCCCACATACCTATGGCAGTAGTGCAACTCTTAATATCTTCAAATTTGGCATCAGTACAGGAAGCAAAAATCTCCATCATAGTAACATTGTGTTCATGCATGCCTCTTAATTGATCAAGAGTCAAGGGACTAGTGGTTGGTTCAATGTAACCATTCTCCATCAGATCTAGTGCATAATTCCCAATTCAAGATATGTGCAACTTCATTTGTCTTTGCCATACTGCAAAGTTATCTTTGTTCAGCTTTGGCACTTCCCTCTTATAAATTTTTAGGTCTTTGTACTAAAGTCCTTAAAACTTTGTTCCAAGCAACCAACTCTCTGATACCAATTGTTAGAATAACTGAGATTTGGGTGAATCAGTTATCCACTATCCCAAGTCAAAATGTATAATCCAAAAACAAATTACTTAAACTTATGCTACTCGGTAACTTAAAATACTATACTGTACATGTACTTTTACTGATTACTAGTCTGAAATATATAGTGATTACCGATCTAATCCAATATGCAATATGTAAGTATGACATCAAAAAAAATATCGCAATTAACACATAACACAAGAGATTTAACATGGAAACCCTGTGAAGGGAAAAATCACCTGGGACTGACAACCCAAAAATATTCACTCTTTTGAAGTGAGGTTGGTGAAGACCCAACCCTGTTAAAGGTTAAAAACACAATAATAGGTGTTACCTTGTTAGAGGATATTAGACCAACCAACATTCCCTATGGGGTTGATAGGATAACAATGTTCATTCTATGAATGATACATAAAAGAGTTTCCTAGTCCACTTGGTTGAGATATTTGACTATGTACAATGGCTAAAATGTAACAGTAGGTGATCTTCCTTAATACAACTTGAATTGCATATGTACAGATCAATGTTAGGCTCATTCAAATCCTCTGATCATTATATCAATTTTGTTTCAATCAATATTCAGTAACTTACCATCGCTAAGTAATAGATTCCTCATGTTTGGTAAAACTCTGTAGTTCAATTCTCAATAACCAATTTTATCAGGCATCCATGAAAACTTGTTCACACAATAATTCTGCAGTCTCCTTCTTCTAGCATATATTTCATTATGAAGCTCTAGTCTCTTAAATAGACAAGTAAACCATTTTCTTCTCCTCCATTAGATTTTGTTGCTTAATCACCTTCGTTGATTTTGCTGCTTAAACCTTCCTCGGCCGATATGTCAATAACACATTTTATTTCAATCCTTTAGATCTTTCTTGAACTTTTTTAGTCATTGATCTTTGTAACAAACTTTATCTCCAACACTGATTTCAAGGTACTTTCCAGCTCATCAATCCTTATTGGCTAAACTAATCATTTAGTTCCTTTTCTCTATTCGGTTAATAAAGAAATGTGTTGGTGAACACAAGCTTGATTAATAATGTGCTCTGTATACACTACACTTTTTTGATGTATACTGAAATGTGTCATCAACTAACAACATTGCTTTGTGTCTTTCGACTCTTTTCCTCATCATAAATGAATGAAACATAATCAAGTCAATATCATAAGGTCATAGACTCATCAACAAGTTACCCAATGTATTCATTATCCTCATCTGTCATATCCATCTTCCTCATTTAGATATTTATGTTCTTCATCTCTTTCACTCCTTTTCTACAGATGTTTTAGTATAGTAACTTATACGATAAGTGTTGTCAAACTAGTTGACATCAATGACAACATAATATGATTTAATCATATTACATATCTAATCAACAAATCAGTGATCTTAAATCACAGATCCTTTAATTAGGTTCTAAATCATTTTTAGTTCATCATCTATCTATAATGACATTGATGCTATCCATTCCCTGTTTGGTCTTTGGCAATCCCACAACAAAATCCATGCTCAAGCATTCCCATGGTCTGCTAGGAATGGGAAGAGGTTGCTAAAGGCCCACATTAGAAGATGTACCCTTTTCTTCCTGACACTCTACACAACTCTCTACATACTTCCTAATGTCTAAATTCATTTTAGGCCAAAAGTAAAACCTCTGCACTAACTGTTGGGTCTTATTGACTCCAAAATGCCCACTAAGTGTACCATTGTGCTTCTCTAGAATCATATTTTCTCTAATAGACCCTCTAAGAACACACAATTAACTTCCTCTAAATAATAGATCACATGTGTATTATATTCAAATAATTCACTATGAAAATGGTTCTTGTGTTCTTGGCATAGCTTATAGATCTGGGAAAAGTCTTCATCTTTTGCATATAGGTCTTTGAAACTCTAAATACCCCTACTCTATAGGTGTTCTCTTATGTAATCATCACTCTTCTACTTAAGGAACCCACTACCTTATTCTATAGTCCCTTGTTGTGCTTTATATTGAAAGTGTAGGCCTACAAATACTCTACCCACTTCATATGCTTATGACTAAGTTTATCTTCTGAATTTAGGAAACTTAGTGCTTGGTTGTCAAAAAATACCACAAAATCCTTTGGAAGAAAATAGTGCCTCCATTTCCTTAGTGCTTGGACTAGAGAATACATTTCTAGGTCATAAGAAGAGTACTTCTTCTTAGCATCACTGAGATTTTCACTATGGAAAGACACTGGTATTCCCATTTTTCTCAAGATGACACCAATACCCACATTGCTAGCATGACACTCAACTATGAAAAAATTCACAAAGCTTGGAAAAGTTAAGATTGGTTGAGTGGAAATATTCTTCTTCAACAACTCAAATCCATGGTTAGCTTGTTCATTCCAAACAAACTTAGTTCTCATCCCTCCTTTTATGGTATCAATTATAGGAGTACAAATAGCATTGAATTTCTTAATGAACTTCCTATAATATTGGGCTAAACCATGAAATCTTCTCACCTTTGTTGATGTCTTAGGAGTGGGCCAGTTGAGAATTACTTCCACTTTTCTAGGATCCATCTTTATATTTCTTGGAGATAATACAAACTCAAGTTACACTAGCTCCTACCTTATGAATTCACATTTTTCCAAGTTTCTGATCTATTTCTCCTCATGTAGCTTATTGAAAACAATTTGCAAATGTTTGAGATGTTCATCTTTGGTCTTAGTATAAATTAGTATATCATCAAGATATACTACCAAAAAATTTCCAATGTAGTCTTTACGGACTTTCTTCATGAGTCTCATGAATGTGGAGGGAGCATTGGATAGACAAAATGGCATTACAAGCCATTCATACAAACCTTATGTGGTTTTAAAGGCTATCTTCAATTCATCTCCATCATGGATTCTAATTTTGTGGTAAACACTCTTTAGGTCAATCTTAGTAAAGTATTTGGCTTCTCCTAGATAGTCTATTAGGTCTTCTATCCTAGGGATAGGGAACCTATACCTAATGGTTATCCTATTTATTTCACTTGAGTTAGTGCATAGCCTCCAAGTTCATCCATTTTTAGGTGCTAAGATAGTGGGGACATCACAAGGACTAATACTTTTCCTAATGAGACCTTGTCTTATAAATTTCCACATTTTGTTGAGGGTTCATCTTATATGATGCCTTGTTAGGAAGGGTGGCTCCTAGGATGAAGTCAATATGGTGACTTACAACTCTCTTAGGGGGTAGGGTTGATGGTTTTCCATCACTTACAATGCCCTCATATCTTTGCAACATCTCTTGCACTTATTTTGGCAATTATGGCTTCTTGACAGTCTTGTCATTATATTCTTCCTTTGGCTTCAACACAAGGGAAAATCCTACTCCCTCTCCTTCCTTTAAGGTCTCTATGGAATCCTTCTCACTGACCATTAGAACATTTGGGCCTGATGACTTCATTTCTCCATCCTCTAACTGTGACTATATTTTGAAAGTCGCATTGTCCTTCTTAAAAGAATAAGAATTCTTTGCTCCATCATGCATGGTTTGTTTGTCAAAATTTTATGGCCTCCCAAGGAGTAGGTGACATGCATCCATAGGTAGTACATCACACAAAACCTTGTCTTTTTATCTTCCAATTGAAAATTCCACCCATGCTTGTTCATTTACAAGGACATGTTGTCCTTTGTTCAACCAAGTGAACTTGTATTGGTTTCTATGTGGCATTCTCCTCATTTTTAGCTTGTTGACTGCATGCTCTGACACTAGATTTTCCCATCATCTTTCACTTTATTCTAAATAGCGACCTTCTCTGACTTGGCTCTTCCTTTATTGGCTATTTAATTAAAGTCCTCCTCATCATAAAGTACTTTCTTTCTTATGACTCTAGGCTTACTTTAGGGTTCTTATTTCCACCACTAGGCTCCTCTTCAACATCATTTACCCTCTTGTAACCTTCATGATAAGTAGACCCTTTATCTGGATATTAGTATGCTAGGTGTCCCATTTGATTATAGTGGTAACACATCATAGTGGAAAATTAAGAGCTTCTTCCTTGACTATTGCTTCTTCCTCTCCAATTTGTACTAGATCTTCTTCCTCTATTGGAGTTTCCTCTTCTTGAACTCCCCTCTTTCTACTCAATAAGTTTTGTTTCTCCTTGAGACTTGGTCTCTGAACTTCTTCCACCATATCCACCATATCCACCATATCCACCTCTCTATCCTCTATTGTCTCTTCCATTGCCTCTACCTCTGGTAGTGCTGGAGTCTTTCTTTTTTCTTAGCTTCTCCTTTACCTTTATTTCTATTTGGTGGCATCTTTGAATAGTGTCAGGGGTTAATAGGATCATCTCATCTTGTATAGTCCACTTGAGACCATTAAGGTACCTAGCTACCTTCACCTTCTTATCCTCTAGAACTCTTGACATCATCCATAAACTTTGAAACTCTTTCCTGTATAGGAGTTCACATCTAAGTCATTTTTTTTGGGACTTTGTATTCTTTTATTTGAGTGGATTTCATAATCCTCTGGCACATAGGCATCTCCAATTTTCACTACCATAGACTTTCATGTAGCAATGGGCTTCTTACCTTCTTTCTCTCTCTCATCTTGGACAAATTTCCACCAAGTGAGTGCAAGACCTCTAAGTCTAGCCTTAGAAACTTTGACTTTTTGAGTTTCCATTATACCATCACATTCAAAATGGTTCTCAATTCCTTCAATCTAGTGTAGGACTATTTTTGGCTCTATATTTCCATTAAAGATTGGAATCCCTTCTAATTCCTTCCACTTAAGGCCTTCAATGCCTTCAATAAGGGTTCTTCAGATAGGATTGGATCTAGTTCAAGGACCTCATCCTCTAAGAGTATCTATATTTTTTTTCCATCTATCTTGTCTTTAACTGCTTCGGCCTTCTCCTCTACTTCATCCACTTTTTGTTCTACTAGTTCAACCAATTTGTCTCTGAGCATTCTATTTTCTTCTTCTTTCTCTTCCACCTTCTTAGCCAACTAAGTATTGGTCACCATTGTAGAGTTTTCTACTAACTCCTTTGGTTATAACATTCACCACAAGCCTAATCTAACTTGGCTCTGATACCAATCTGACATAAACACTCCAAGGTGGCTTGCACAAACTCTCTCTAGGAATTTACTTGTCCTAATCTTCCCATGATCCCAAGCTCACTTCTAGGACCCTAATAGTCTTTTATCTCTTTCCCTAAGACTAATCCAACCCAACTCTATGATTTGATCTTCTTGTGGTTTTCCTTGAGAGATTACTATCATTAAGGGTGCTTCAACTCTTCACTCCTCCTTAAATGACTCCAAGTGAAAATTCACCATAAACTCCTCACAAGTGCTATAGGTGACACACTCTTCATTACAACATCTATTTTAATCAATAATTATCCCATTTGAATAGGGAATATAGAATTTTCTGATTGTGTTCAAGATTCACTATACTCTTGACCTAATAGGCCTAATTGGTCTAGTATCCCTAGACAGGGTGTTTTTCCAAATTCTTCTTAAAAACTTCCAAATGACTCCAAAAAATAACTTCATATTTGGATACCCTTTTGGAAAACCTTAAATATTTTAGTGTTTCTATGGTTTTAGGGCCTCTGTACTATAGGTTCCTAGAATATAGGGGTAATAGGGCTATAATTGTGCAGTCCACTGATTTCTACCTAGAAATCTACCTTAATGGATTAGCCAATTCCTAATCTCATTACCATGTATCTATAGGACTATTTTCTCTATGAAACCATGCTTCATTCAAACTTTCACTCTTTCCCCTATAAATATACATCAAATCTTTGTTGCGATGCACCTAGCCAAGTATAGTGGTCTCACATAGGGAATGATGCTAAAAATAGCTATCTTGTTCTTCTGGCTTCCTACCTACATATTTATAATATATAGAGGCTCCCTTAACATATTCATCAAAACCCTAGTGATTTCCACAGTTGGATTCTATTGGGGAGCCATTCTTCCCAAAATAGTCTAGACTACACCATCAACTAGATCAATTACAAAACAATTTTAAAATCTAGCCTAATGAACTCCAAACATCTACACTACTGAATAGAAATTTCTTATAAGTAACACTAGTTCACAAATATAACACTAAATTTCACACTTTAATCCATACACTAACTCATACACTCAATACAAGTCATCTATCAGTGAAAACCAAAACTCTGAGCCTTCATTCGAATTCAAAAATCTTCTTACACCATACTGCGTCAGGAAATGGGATCCTATAATAACTAAAATATGTCTCCTCCTTGTTTTTAGGCCATTAATCATTAATCACCACCCTTAACTTTAAAGGGATCAAAGTTGACGATGTTGCATGCAACATTTACAAAATTGTGAATGTTGTCATGACATCATTATGGCAATTTTTAAATTATTACTCCAAACTAACTTTAATGACCACTAACTCCTACAAAACAATGTATAAAGATAAATTAGGCCTTTTTTAGGAACTTTTCCAATCTTACCTAATTCTAGAAGAGTTTTATACATAATTTCCACTTTTAGGCTATACTGGCACTATCTTCTACGAAAGCTTTAAACATCTAGGTTGGATTGAGCCTAGTCTCATCTACCTAGGAACACACTTTCAAGACCTTCCAAGGTCTAATTAAATGCTAATGACTTTCCTAGGGTCATAACAAGATAGAAATCTAAACTATCTTAGGAGTTAGCCTAGGTGCTCCTACACCATAATTACATTGGGTAAGACCCATTAGTAGCTAACATTTTAGAGAATAATCCAAACATTTTGTAACCTACTAAAAAAAAAAAAAACTTCTTAGATCATAACCTTGACATTCAAAGATATATAACAATCAAAATCTCTCTAGACTGTAGGGAGGAAAAAAGAAAAGTAAAAGGTCAAAAATATTTGATAATGCTAAGAGTAGATGCTAGGGAGGAGAATGAACACCCCAAGAAAAAATCATATATATAATTAGGGAAGGGTAAGTTCCTTCCCAAGTTGCAATGAAGATCATCTCTTGGAATGTTATGGGCCTAAATGCCCCTAATAAGTAATGTTTGGTCAAATTTTGCATCTCTATCTTTAAAAAAGGTGTAGTCATCTTACAAGAAACAAAACTAAGAAAAGAACTCATGAGAATATTCTCAAAGCGGCTAGGTTATTGGTCAATTCAATTAGAGGATGAAATAGGAACCTCAAGGGGTATATCTATTATATGGAATCCAATAAGGGTGGCATTGGAAAATATAGGATGTACACCTAATTTTTTAGAAGGAGACATCAAAAGATTATATTCCAAGCTTCACTTCGCTATCCTTAATATATATGGACCCATCACTACCAAGAAGAAGTTGGAGCTATGGGAATAAATCAACAACTTTCTCAATTCATGGGCAAATAGGGAATATGTGATAGGAGGACACTTCAGCACAATCAACCACCTATCAAACAAGAGTGGGAGTCTATGGAACCTCAAATGGATTTAAAGAACTTTATTTCCATAGAGAACCTTCTTGAAATAAAATAAGACAATGGGATCTATACCTGGAATAACAAGATAGAGGGTTTCTACAACATTCAGAAGAATTAGAATGATTTTTTTATAAAAGGGATTTGGAATCTAAATAAATAACTATTAGGCATAAATTCTAAATATGTCCTATGGGGGAGTATTCAATTACTTCTATAGTAGTTGTATGTTGCATTCATGACTGTGTTTTTCATTGATATCAACAAATTGATCTACTGAAGATTAGCAGAGAAGCAGACAATATTTGAATTAGCACATGTAGAGAATTGTAGATTAAGATATGTGGCATTAAGGACATGTTCCTTATTGTGTCCTAAGATTATGTATTATGAAAGTGTTACTGAAAAGAGGCTTGTGATAATTGGATTATATCTCCCAATAGGGATAGAATCTAGACATGTGAAGTTGTACAAAGGTTGAAGAAATTTTGAAGGGGACCTGGATGAGACAACATAGTCAAAGGTCACAGGTGTGAATATTTAATAAGTTTGGAAGCTGACATTTTTTATGTCATTATGAAATATTATGTAACATGTAATGATTAATATTTTTTAATTGGTTAAGCCTAGTTGGCCGAATAAATTGTAAATTATTTGAGTTTCTTATAAAGGAAGAATTATTTTCCTTTATTGTAATGATGTTGATATATATGATAGTGAAAAGTGATGATGTTGATATTGTAAGAGTATATGCAAATTGAGAAGATCTGGTAAATTATTTAGTGTGGTTTTGGCACAAACAAAGGAGTAAAGATAAGTTGTTGAGATTAGTAATTGTTGGTATTATTCAGTTCGAATAATATAGAGATCAATTTGACAATGAGTTTTGTGATCTTGCCTTTGAAGTTGTTTGGACAATGGGTCCTTCTACCTTCCTTGACTCTAAAAAATTTTAGACTCTTTTAATAGGGATTCAAAGTCTCCTAATAGGGACTGATATGTACTAAACGTATTTCATATAATCCTAACATGATCCATCCTCTCACAAGGAATTTTCACATTAGTACATCTTTTGTGGGTACCATCCCCACTCGGGTTTACTCTCTAATCAAGAGGTTCCCTAGTTAACATATCTTGTGTCATTGTGTATGTTTACCTTTATATGGTTCTTGTTTATGTTGGTTACATATTTCAGATCTAATAAAGTTATTAAAAGTTTTTTTAATCAGATAACTGATTCACCCCCTCAAGTTATGTTGGTGGACTTTACTTTCTAATAGTTCGTATCGAGTGACAAATCCTTGAAGGAAATTTTAACAACTTAAGGAGATCTATGCGGAGTCATTTCAGAAAAGAAACTACTAAGTTTGATGGTGTTAACTATGGTAGTTGTAAAGAAAAGATGAAGACACAACTGCTATGTTTAGGACCAAGATATTCGTTGATTACAAAGATTAACAAAACTATCATTGAAGAAGACAAAATTAAAGACTACACTAATATAGAAAGAGATTTATTTATGTGTAAATTGAAACACTTTTGTTAGAGAAGAAATTTTATCATCTCTTCCTAAGAATGAATACAGCTAGGTAAAAAATCTAAGGACATCTCAGGAAATTTGGTTAGCTTTAAATTCTACTTTGGAAGGTGATATACATGCTAAGAGAATTAGATTACAAAATTAGATACGTTTAGTTCAAGATGTAAAGATGATGGAAGATGAATCTATTAGAATTTATATTGGTAAGATATCATAGATTATTGCAGGTATCAAAGATTGTGAAGGAAACCGAATTGAAGATGAAATCATATGGAAGATCTTAAAGATACTTACCCCTATATTTAGGAAGACAACGTAAATGATGAAACAAGTTATACCTTGTACTAAAAAATTTGATGAAGGGTGCTCCCCTTAATACCACAAACACATAATAGAAAATAAGAAACAACAACAATTTGCAAGAATAGAAATGTTGCCCAAAATTTCCTATTCTGCAAATTTGGCCAAGTTTCCAAGGTCTCTATTTTTATCCCG
Source organism: Chamaecyparis obtusa (assembly GCA_027943335.1). Lineage (NCBI taxonomy): Eukaryota > Viridiplantae > Streptophyta > Pinopsida > Cupressales > Cupressaceae > Chamaecyparis > Chamaecyparis obtusa. Next base: position 40,920 of record BSBK01006720.1, on the reverse strand, counting down.
CCCTGCTGCAACTTGTTTTCATTGTACGAAGTTGATCCACAAGGTTCTATGATTTGTGCCCTTAACCCCATGTTCTTTGATGTCTCAGCATGCTCCAGCTCTGATCGCATGCACTGAATCATGATACCCAGAAAGTTATTCAAGTTTTAAGCTTGCAGGAGATACTAGTGTTGTAGGGTCCCAAAATGTTAAAGGTTTGAAAACCCTTTGTGTTTTCTGCATTTTCTATCAACGCAACTCTAACCAGGTGAGTCCCAGCTTCTAATGCCACTATGGGCCTAGTCATGTAGTCAAGTAGCTACTTTTATGTTGGTCGAGTGATTGCATGCAGTCTCAAGACCGTGTGCGACCATGTGACAAGATAGTAGGCAGTTATGGTTAGGTTGGTGGTCTCAGCTCAGCGTTAAGGTGAAGAATCTAGATCTACGGCTGGCACATGATCGCATAGGCCATGAATATTCATTATGATTATGTGATGGCCATTGATCTTCATTATCTACCGTGCTCCGGTTGGTGGGGCCTAGTTGATGGTTTTGACAAAAGGCGAGCGGTTTGTCACATGATCGCATAGCCCTTTTTTAGGCTATGTGAACATGCGACTAGCTGTTAAGTGCACTGCTATGACTGGTCGGTGGTGGGTCTGTTTGTCAGAGAATCTTGTAGGTGGTAGTAGACAAAGATCTAATGGCCATCATATGTTCTCATGGGATCTTTTGAGCCTATGAGATCATGTGACAACCATCAGATTGGATCTCGGTGGGTCGTAAGTCCAGATTTCTTAAGTGAGGTGGCAGTCAACGTAAATCTAATGGTGGTCATGTGTTCACATGGAATATTCTAAGCCCATGAGATCATATGCCCACCATCCGATGAAAAACCAAGATTCTTCTGCAGGTGGGTCCAATGCCATGTCGAGCTGATGTGTTCATTTCTCATTCATCATGCTAGTGATGACATGTATCACAGTGGGGCCGGATATTAATGATGAGAATGGTTTGGAGGAGGTCATTCTTTTGTCCTCTAACTTGGTAGTGCTTGATAATATTTCTTTTTTCACATGGTCATGGATATGATTTAGCAGAGCTCTACCTTTTTAGTGATGCGTGGTTGCGCGGTTAATGATTTTGCGTAGTCGCTAGTTGAAACCCGGGGTTAAGGAAAAGGTTAAGAAACCTGGCGACTAAAGGAAAGGGTGAACCCGAGGTGAAGCCAAGGTTAATTTTGCAGTGTGACTTGAGCCTAGGGTGTCTTGTGTGGAAAAGTAGTAGATCCAAAGAAGCCTTGTTGCATGATCACATACAGATTTTTCCCCTCATGTGATCAACATTTTTTAGCAGTGCATTTCTTTTCGCGGGTTGTCTTCTGCAGAGATTTTTATGAGGCCGCGGGTAGTTTAGAATTGATGTCGCTAGGACAGTTGCAGGTTGCAAAGTTGATGAGGAGGTCTAGCTAGCTACCATGAGTCATTTCATGTCCCTGTGAAGTACCATTTTTTAGCATTCATGGCAAGCCTATTGCAGGAAGGTGGTTGAATCCAGATTCTCTATCTACAAGCGATGTAGTACAGGGATGAGCACAAAAATAGATATCTAATCGGCCATGTGGTTGCAGATTTTTATTATGATTAGATTTGTACCTAGGGTTTAATATTCTATTGTAAAATCTATAACCTTGGTTAAGTTTTAACTCCTGGCTACGTGCAGTTGAGGGATGTATATAGTGTTTTTTGGAGCTTTTTGATCTCAGAGTTCACATTTTGTATAGAAGAAAGTTCTCTTTCTTGGAAAGCTCTTTGTGGCATTTATTTCTGCCCTCTGATTTCCCACATTCTGTAATCTCCCATTGATGATCAAAGAAAGCTTGAGGCACTTGTGATATTTCTTCTATCCCTATCCTTACTGGTTTTATCATCTCTTATTGGATTAAAATCTATGAATGTTATTAATGGAAATTGGGGTTCCTTGTCCCTCTCATTTTCTTTGATTTTGTTGTGTTACTATGTCTGATCTAATCTAGATGTTTTGTGGTTATACTACAGCCCCTAGAAGTCTTGTCTCATTCCTACACCTAGTTGCCGAAAAGGATGTTTGTTTGCAGGTCATAGGTTGAGTCTTTTGTTCAGACCCTCCCATGAAAAAATTATGCAAGCCTATTTAGTAAGTTGTGACCTACTAGACCTGATTCCTCCATTGGTCTCATTCCTCTATACTAAGATCCAAACCCTAGTTTTGGTGCATCACCTAGTAGGTAGATTTGGTTTCAGTCATTTCCTTTCATGCACTCCTTCTATCCCTTTCCCTCAAAAGTTTACATTTTCAGTCAAGAAGCAAATCAGGGTGATTATCCAAGATGAACCAGCCTAGAATCTGGAGGTTTCATCTCAGTTAGTAGAGGTCACACAACCTAGAGATGATTCCCAAGTTATACTGAGTTATCAAGACTATGAGAGCTTGAGACAAAGGTGCAAATTCAGTGTATAACATTTCAAGCATGCTCGGTGGGACCAAAATTCAGATTCATGTTCAAGGTATGTTATTTCTGATATGCTGATAGCATGCTATAGACCTAGAAGAGTTCATTTTTCTGCATATCTGGTGACACCAGAAAAGTCTACTAGTTTCAAAGATCAGATGCTAGTATGTTTCAAATTTTTCATTTTCAGATTCTAGCTAATTGCATGAGTAGAGATGTCAAGTTATTATGGACAGTCAGGTTACTCACCATCGTATTATGAGAGTAATGCTCAATGGGTTGGTCAGTAGCCTTATCAAAGTCGTTAGAGGCCTGCTTTTGTCCCAAGCTTCCATACAATACAAGGCTTCCATTATATCCAGACTACCCCAAATCATTTTTCCCTTGTGGAAGATTATGAAAGAGCCCTCCAACAAGATGGATCATGGGCACAAAGGGCACAAAAACAAATGAAAAGCCAGTTACCCCATCCTACTTATCACCCACCCTACCCTTCTCAGCCTATTCAGCAATAGATACATATTTAGAGCTTAGATTTCAGAAAAGAGCAAGAGAAGACAAAGAATCTGTTGCTTGATTTAATCAAGCAAGTGTCTGAGATCAGGGAACAGAGAGAGTATGAGGCTCAAAGTTATTATGAAGGGTTCATTCCTTACCAAGTAGTAGAGACTCTTGTTGATGAGAAACAAGTAAAAAATTTCCAAGAAGAGATCAGACACCGAGCTGACATTGAGACAGCAAGGTTGACATCACAAATTTCTCAAAAAGAGGCTCCTAGACCTAAGATCCCAAGCTAGAAGGCTCATTTGTCTACAACTTCTATGTCTCCCTCTACTCCCCCTTAGTTTCACATCCTGAGTTTTAAGGCAAAAAATTCCTTTCAAGAGCCCGTACTTGAGATGCAGTCTACCACTCTGCAAGAACAGTTTGTGCAAGAAAGTTCAGACTCCCAAGAGGTCCCTTTGGCTTCTCAAGATGATGAAATAATGTGGATACCCCAATGGACTCTCCCTCCTGGCTGTCAGATACCAAGTCTTTTCAAAGATACTAGTCTAGTGTCTGAGAAAGGACTTGTGGTAGATGAGCTTTCATGTGATGAGGAGGAGAAGAAATTTGAGGTATCAGTGTAGAGTGATGACTATGGTGAAATGGAGTAGCAAGGTAAGGAGATAAAGGTTGATGCTTAGCCTGAGCTCTTGGCTAGTTTGTGTGATGAGCTCCCCCTCTTTTTTGATGATAAAGGAGAGACCATGTCGTTACCTATGGTTGAAGGTCAATCAGAATAGAAGGTTCACCATCAACAAGAGGTTGATATAGAAGAGGATGCCTTGTCCTTGTTAGATGAGCTATCTGATTTTGTTGAGCAGGATGAGAAAGATGTGATCATAGCCACCTCTATAAAATTGCAGCAGCTAGAAGAGATTGATCCTGAGGATATGTTGATTCATGAGCTTGATCCCATCTTTGAGGGGGAGACTTCCCAATGTCTAGAGGATAACCAGAGCCTTGACAAGGATTGTTTGGAGCACATCATAGGAAACTTGTGTGTGGAGATTAATGATAAAGAGCTGGTCATTCTTGGAGATCTTCAAGATATGGATAGCTTTGATGAGCTCTTGGCCTGTTTACTAGAAGAAGATGACGGTTCCCTGACCATATGTGAGGAATTGACATGGCTGTCCATGATGGAGGATGACCATAAAATAAAAGGAGAAGCAATCAAAGGAGGTCTTATCTTCAGACTTTCAAGAGGTTTCTCCATCAGGTTTTTAGCCCAGAAGGAGTTCACTGAGACATCTCCACATGATCTACTTGAGGTGAGTGAGCTCGACTTGGTTTTTGTAGAGGCAGGTAATAATCATTTGACAAATTTTTGTGTGGCTCACATCTTTATAGCTATTCTCATGAGTCCAATGCAAAATATCTTGATGAGAAAGGGTAGCTACTTTTCACAATCAGTGAATGGTTTTGTTTGACAAAGTTTCTACACTAGTTAGTTTTTCCTACTTTCTTTCCCTGTTTTCTAGCTTAGTTTTCCTATTTTCCAAGAAGTGCTTGTGCACAAGTTTTGTCGCTTTGTTTAGTTTTTTCCCCTCTGTCAAAGTTTTGTGTTCATGAAATGACTCCATGCCCAATGGATATGTCAAGGCCACTAATCCATGTCTAGCAGGATGACATCCAACAAAAATCATCAAAATGTTGCCCAAAATTTCCTATTCTGCAAATTTGGCCAAGTTTCCAAGGTCTCTATTTTTATCCCGCCCTGCTGCAACTTGTTTTCATTTTGCAAAGTTGATCCAAAAGGTTCTATGATTTTCACCCTTAACCCCATGTTCTTTGATGTGTCACCATGATCTAGCTCTGATTGCACACACTGAATCACAATACCCATAAATTTATTCAAGGTTTAAGTTTGCAGGAGATACTGTTGTTGCAGGGTCCCAAAATATTAAAGGTCTAAAAACCCTGTACGTTTTCTATATTTTCTATCTGCGCAACTCTGACTAGGTGGGTCCCAGCTTCTAAAGCCACTGTAGGCCCATTCATGCAGTCAAACAGCTATTTTCATGTTGGTCGCATGATCACATGCGGTCTCAAGATCACATGCGACCATGCGACAAGCTGGCAGGTGGTTACAGTTAGGTTGGCGGTCTCATCTCAGTGTTAAGGTGAAGAATCTAGATCTACGGCTAATACATGATCACATAGGCCAAGAATATTCCTTGTAATTATGTGATGCCATTGATCTTCATTGTCTATCGTGCTTCAATTGGTGGGGCCCGGTTGATGGTTTTGACAAATGGCTAGCAATTTTTCACATGACTGCATAGCCCTTTTTTAGGCCATGCAAACATGCAACTAGCTGTTAAGTACGCTGCTAAGACCGGTTGGTTGTGGGTCCGTTTGTGAAAGAATCTTATAGGTGGTTGTAGACAGAGATCTAACAGCTGTCATATGTTTTCATGGGATCTTTCAAGCCCATGAGATCATGCGACAACCGTTAGATTGGATCTCGGTGGGTCATGGGTCCAGATTTCTTAAGCGAGGTAGAAGTCAATGTAAATCTAACGGTGGTCATGTTTTCTCATGGAATCTTCTAAGCCCATGCGATCATACACCCACCATTTGATACAAAGCCAAGATTTTTTTGCAGGTGGGTCCGATGCCATGTCGAATTGATGTGTTCATTTCTCATTCACTGTGCTAGTGATGACATGTAGCACAGTGGGGCTGGATTTTAATGATGAGAATGGTTTGGAGGATGTCATTCTTTTATCCTCTAACTTGGCGGTGCCTGATAATGTTTCTTTGTTCACATGGTCGCAGATATGATTTAGCAGAGCTCCACCTTTTTAGTGATGCATAGTTGTGTGGTTAAGGATTTCGCATAGTCGCCAGTTGAAACCCTAGCCCTTTACTCTATAGTTGGGCATTGCCCTTAGAATAGTAGGGGGGGCACCAAGTTTTGTTTCATTGGCAGCTATCCCACCCCCCCTTAGAATAGTAGGGCGGTCGCCTTTAGAATAGTAGGGGCCATCGAATAGTAGGGGTTAGGAGAGAGAATAGAGTTCTGCCCTTCCTCTAACTATAGTTGTTAGGTTAAGGAAAAGGTCAAGCGACCTGGCAACTAAAGGAAAGGGTGAACCCGAGGTGAAGCCAAGGTTAATTTTATAGTGCAATCTTGAGCCCGAGGTGTCTTACGTGAAAAAGTAGCAGATCCAAAGAAGGCTTGATGCAGGAGAATCCTGGGTGTAAGAGCAATCTTGCATCACCCAAAAATATTTGTTTTTGCTTTTCAAGAAGGGCTATCTTGTGCAGAGCTACTATTTATGGAAACTTACTATTTTTAGTAAGTTGGTCATATGATCTCAGAATGTTTTGATTTCACATATGGAGGTTCATCATAGTCATATCAGCCTACCAATTGAGTTTCATTGCCACATCATCTATATGGGTGAAGTTATTGAGGTTTCCAGGTATGAAATCTTTCAGGTCAATTTTGAAGGCCTTATAGGCTCCGAATCGTGGTCGACCCTCAGCTGACTAAAGCTTGTGCAAGTCAGGCACTGTAGATCTCGACATGGCATTTCTGAAAAGTGATTATAATAGAAAATTAGAGCTATGGTTAAAAAGTTATGGCCTCCAAAAGTTGGGCTACCTAAAAGCATTTTTGTGTATACTTTCTTAGCCGACCCTATGTAAAAAGAAAAGAAAAGAAATGAATTCTTAGGATTGTTGGCCTTAAGGGCTAATTTTCTGGAACCTTCTCAGGTGGTGGAAATTGCCTATATAAAGAAGGCCTGTAGTGTTGTCTTAGGCGGTTCTGGGTAGTAGATCTGAGTTTTGATTTGAGGCTTTGGCCTACAAAATATTGTAAAGGAAAAGGCCCATGTGATTTTGCATGTAGGAATTTTGAAATTTGAAATTCCACATTTGTGGAGATAATAAGAAGCCCATTTTCTGTTCTCACAAATTACTGTTGTTTCTTTGTTTCTGTATGTGTTTGTGGTATTAAGGGGAGCACCCTTCATCAAGTGGTATCAGAGCCAAGTTTTCCTGAGTGTGTAAACAGATCGCTGATTGTGAGGCAGTTTGCATCAGGACCATGGTTAGGGTTTTAGCGTGCATCGCAAAAATCCCTCCACGAAGAGAACATGGTGGAAGGGCTGGTGTTGTGACACCTGAGGTTAGAGAGCTGCAGAGACAAGTACGAGCATTGAAAGAAGAGATTCACAGAGGAATGAATCTTAATGTAAGAGAAGAAAGTGATGATGAAGCGGAAGAAAATTTTGATCAGGAAGGAGAAGGTGAACTTCCAAACCTAGAAGAAGAAAGACTTTTTTGAGCCCTTTCCAAGATCGGGAAGAGACCTAAGATCGAGGTTCCTACATTTTCAGGGAATCTTAACCTAGAAGAATTGATTGACTGGATCAATGAATGTGAGGAATATTTTGAGTATGAAGATGTTGAGGATCCTAATAGGGTCAAATTTGCGAAGGCCAGACTGAAAGGTCATGCAAAGATCTAGTGGCAAGAGGTTCAATTGGAGTGAAATAGAAGAGGGAAAGATAAAATCACAAGATGGGATTGGATGGTGGATAAATTGAAGCGACAGTTCATTCTTGTTGATTATGAGCTTGACCTACTAAAGAAAATGCAAAGTTTGAAGCAAGCAGGAAGATTTGTTCAGGACTATACATAGGAGTTCTATCGACTCCTCATCAGAACAGGCCATGCAGAAACTGATAAGGAGAAAGTTTCCCGATACCTTAATGGGTTAAGGCCAAGCATTTAGTAGGAGTTGAATCTGGTTCAAATGAACAGTATTGAGGAGGCATACCAATTTTCCCTAAAAGTAGAGGAAAAGACGAACAAGAAGTTTGAGAGGAGACAAAATGGAAGAGGTCGCGGTGGTCAATCTGGTGGACAGTCATATGGTGGTCAAAATAAAGATTTAGAAAAGAAGGATGAGGCCAGTAGCAGTCAAAATCAGCATAGAAATAATTTCAATCGCTTCCAGGATTAGAATAATAGAGATTAGAGAGGAAGAAGAAGAGGACAAGGATCTGGAAGAGGTGGCTTCTGTGGAACATGTTTTCACTGTGGAGAAGAAGGTCATAGGGCATTTGAATGTCCTCAGTGCCAAGAAAGAACAGATAGGAGAAATGAATGCCAGGCCAGAGTTGCACATGTAGATGAAGATGCTAGATCATCACATTCTAAAGATGCTGAAAGAGGAGAAATATTGATTAACAGAAGAGTCCTATTGAGTGGTGTGAATGAACCTAAGCAAAGGAGGAGCCTGTTTCGTACCAGGTGCAAGTGTGAAGGTAAATGTTGTGATGTGATTATTGATAGTGGAAGCACTGACAATTTGGTGTCAGAAGAGATGGTGACAAAGTTGAAGCTCAAGAGACAGAAACACCCACATCCATATCGGATTGCCTGGGTACAGGATGACCACAAGGTCATGGTCAATGAACAATGCCTAGGGAAGTTTAAAGTTGGCGGATACCAAGATGAGGTATTGTGTGATATCATATCTATGGATGCATGTCATATGTTGTTGGGTAGACCATGACAATTTGGCAGATCTATTGTACATGATGGTCGTGCGAATACATATTCCCTGACAAAGGATGGAGTGCGACATAAGCTAAAACCATTAAAGGAGACTGAAAAAAAGGTATGTGGTAATGCAAGGATAACTTTTTTTGATGGAAGAAATTTCCTAGATGGTATGAGGCATGAGCATGTATTTTTGCTTTAATTCCAAAAGATGGTAAAGAGGAAGTAGAAGATGTTCCTGTAGAAGTTGCAGATTTATTGAATGAGTTTTAGGATATTGTATCTGATAACGTACCTGATGGATTACCACCAGTCAAGAAGATCAGTCATCAGATGGACTTGATCCCAGGAATGAGTTTTCCGAATAAGGCGGCACATAGAATGACACCTGTAGAAAGTGAGGAGTTGAACATACAAGTACATGAGTTGTTATAGAAAGGATTGATCCGTGAGAGTCTGAGTCCCTGTACTGTACCAGTGGTATTAGCACCAAAGAAGAATGGAGAATGGAGGATGTGTATAGATTCTAGGGTAATAAACAAGATCACAATCAAGTACAAGTTTCCATTGCCACAAATGGATGATATTATGGATTCTTTAAGTGGAGCTATGTATTTCTCAAAGATAGATCTGAAGAGTGGATATCATCAGATTCAGATCAGAGAAGGAGATGAATGGAAGACTTCCTTCAAGACAAAGGAAGCACTGTATGAGTGGTTAGTCATGCCTTTTGGGCTAACCAATGCACCAAGCACTTTCATGCGGCTCATGAACGAGGTTCTGAAAGAATTTCTGGGTAAGTTTGTCATTGTTTACCTAGATGATATTCTGATCTTTAGTAAGATATTGGAGGAGCATATGATGCATATTCGTATGGTATTTGAGAAGCTGAGAGAAGAGAAATTGTTGATTAATTTAAAGAAGTGCAGTTTTGAAAAGAAAGAGTTCGTGTATTTGGGGTTTTTAGTTTCAGGAGAAGGTCTAAAAATGGACCCAGAGAAGGTATAGGCTATCCTTGAATGGCCTACTCCAAGGAGTGCTACTGAGGTAAGATCTTTTCATGGTCCAAATTTTAATAAGGTGTTTCAAGTAGATTGTGATGCTAGTGGTAGTGCAAGAGGAGCTGTTATGAGCCAAGAAGGTAAACCTATTACTTATTTTAATGAGAAGTTGAATGATGCCAAGAGAAAATATTCTATTTACAATCAAGAATTTTATGCTATAGTTCAGGCATTGAAGAAGTGGAGACAATATTTGTTTCCTAAAGAGTTTATTTTGTATACTGATCATCAATCTTTGCAATATTTGAATAGTCAAGGAAAGTTGAATCAAAGGAATTTGAAATGGGTTGAGTTTTTGCAGAGTTATACATTTGTTTTGAAACACAGGAGTGGAAAGTCTAATAGGGTTCCAGATGCTCTTAGTAGAAGGCAACTATTGCTAACAAAAATGTAGATTGAGGTGGTTGGGTTCAAGGAACTCAAGAATTTGTATCCAGAGGATCCTGATTTTGGTGAATCTTGGAAAGCTTGTAAAGAACCTATTACTCTAGACAGAATGAAGTGGCTGGATTTCATCATTCAGGATGATATACTATTTAGAAGGAGTCAGTTGTTCATTCCAAGAAGTTCTATGAGGGAGAATCTAATCAAGGAGAAGCATAGCGGAGGATTGGCTGGACATTTTGGTTGTGATAAAACTCTTGCTTTGGTTAGTGAAAATTATTATTGGCCACAGTTGCAGCAAGATGTGAAGAAGTTTGTACAGAGTTGCAGAGTATGTCAGATGGTGAAAGGAGTGAAGCAGAATACAGGGTTGTATCAGCCATTACCTGTACCAGAGAAGCCTTGGGAGGATATTAGCATGGACTTTGTTCTTGGTTTACTAAGGACTCAGCAGGGACATGATTCAATTTTTGTGGTGGTTGACAGATTTTCAAATGGCACATTTCATTCCCTGCAAGAAGACTATTGATGTTGTTCATGTAGCATAATTGTTTTTCAGAGAGGTAGTGAGACTACATGGTTTGCCAAAGACCATAGTTTCAGATCAAGACACAAAGTTTGTTGGATATTTCTAGCATACATTGTGGAAGAAGCTGAAGATAGATTTGAAGTTCAGTTCATCACATCATCCACAGACTCATGGACAGACAGAGGTGGTGAATAGGAGTTTGGGAAATTATTGAGATGTTTGGTTGGAGACAAGCCAATAGGATGGGATTTGATTTTACCATAGGCAGAATTTGCATACAATAATTCTGTCAATAGGAGCACTGGTAAATCACCATTCCAAATTGTATATGGGAGTAGTCCAAGAAATGCATCTGAATTGAGAAAGATAAATAAAGGAGAAATAAGTAGTGCTGAAGCTGAGGATTTTGCGGAACACTTGAAGAACATTCATGAGGAAGTGAGGAAGCACATTACCAAAATGAATACACAGTATAAGACTAAGGAAGATGAGAAAAGGAGACATAAGGAATTCCAGGTTGGAGATGAAGTCATGGTTCATTTGCGAAAGGAAAGATTTCCAGTTGGTACATATAACAAGTTGAAAATGAAGAAATTTGGACCATGCAAGATACTGAAGAAGCATGATTCAGGAAATGCATATGAGGTAGAATTGCCTACTAAGCTGAATATTTTGCCAGTGTTTAACATTTCAGATTTGATAGAGTATCATGAAGGATGTGTTGAAGATGAGATCACAGCAGTACAGTGGAGTATTCCAGCAACTAGTTCAGATACTAAGGAGATTGAGGACATACTGGATAGCCGTGTTGGCAGAAGCACAAGGAACAGAACATATGAAGAGTATTTGGTCAAGTGGAAAGGATGACCTGTTGAGGATTCATCATGGCTAACAAAGGAGGAGGTTAACCATCTTGGTTTTCCTCTGCACACCTGAGTCGTGACAGGGTCACTTCTCAAATTACCCTGGGTGTCTGATGCAGGAGCATCCTGGGTGTAAGAGCAATCTTGCATCACCCAAAAATATTTGTTTTTGATTTTCAATAAGGGCTATCTTGTGCGGAGCTACTATTTATGGAAACTTACTATTTTTAGTAAGTTGGTCATATGATCTCAGAATGTTTTGATTTCACATGTGGAGGTTCATCATAGTCATATCAGCCTACCAATTGAGTTTCATTGCCACATCATCTGTATTGGTGAAGTTATTGAGGTTTCCAAGTATGAAATCTTTCAGGTCAATTTTGAAGGCCTTAGAGGCTCTGGATCGTAGTCGACCCCCGACTGACTGGAGCTTGCGCGAGTCAGGCACTGTAGATCTCGACATGGCGTTTCCAAAAAGTGGTGATAATAGAAAATCGGAGCTACGGTTAAAAAGTTATGGCCTCCAGAAGTTGGGCTACCTAAAATCATTTTTGTGTATATTTTCTTAGCCGACCCTATGTAAAAAGAAAAGAAAAGAAATTAATTCTTAGGATTGTCGGCCTTAAGGGGTAATTTTTTGGAACCTTCTCGGGCGGTGGAAATTGCCTATATAAAGAAGGCCCGTAGTGTTGTCTTAGGCGGTTCTGGGTAGTAGATCTGAGTTTTGATTCGAGGCTTTGGCCTACAGAATATTGTAAAGGAAAAGGCCCATGTGGTTTTGCATGTAAGAGTTTTGAAATTTGAAATTCCACGTTTGTGGAGATAATAAGAAGCCCATTTTCTGTTCTCTCAAATTACTGTTGTTTCTTTGTTTCTGTATGTGTTTGTGGTATTAAGGGGAGCACCCTTCATCAAGGCTTGTCACATGATTGCATGCGGATTTTTCCTCTCATGCAATCATGTGACCAACATTTTTTAGTAGTGCGTTTCTTTTTGCGGGTTGTCTTCTATAGAGATGTTTGTGAGGGCACGGGTAGTTCAGAATTGATGTCGCTAGGATGGTATGTCATGCCCATCAAATCATAGTCTAAATCACACCCAAAAATTTTTTTAAAGGGGTATAATATGTCCTAGTTATGATGCGGGTTAACAGGTGTCCATGACAATAGATTGAAAAGAGACTAAAGAACCAATCCTTAACAAACATTGGTACCCAAGGGTTACTATTTGAATTAGTTTTAAAATAAGGGATTATATCTAGGTGGTGAAGTTATAATCAGAGTCGACCTAACATTAAAGTTTGTTTATGAAGATACCAACTATAATTTAAACAATGAAGATATCGAATGAATGAGCATATAGCCACATTAAACTACATTGAGTCAAAGGGGTCAACTAATATGTTGTCGTGATACTAATCAAATGAATATTTAATTATTAACGTAATGGCTAGGCCAATGATGTACATGAAATTAAGTTACATTCTTTTTATAAAGTTATCCCATTTTTCTCATCTCTAAGGAGCATACTGATAACCCGGAGATCATTACTGAATGACCACATAATATATATATATATATATATATACATATATATATATATATATATATATATATATATATATATGTATACATATATATATATATATATATATGTATATATATATATATGTATACATATATATATATATATATATATGTATATATATATATATATATATATATGTATATATATATATATATGTATACATATATATATATATATATATATATATATATATATATATATATATATATATATATATATATATATATATATATATATATATATATGTATATATATATATATATATATATATATATATACAAATGTTAATTTTATTAATCATTATTGCATTAACGCCATTACATAACATCGTTATGAATAACATATAAAAATGTATTAAGTGGTACTAAATATATTAACTCCCAATTAATACATTTATTTAGACATAAAAGTATTTAATTAAAAACCTAATTAATGATTAGCCTCTAATTATTACAATTACAAATAAATAGTCTACTAATTAATATTTATGTTTATTAATTCAATTAATACATAATAATAAATATTATCAAATATTATGTGAGCAAAAATTAATATTAATAACATTAACTAATTTCATTAACAATTAAATTGATAAGGATTATGTATATTAATTAACAGAATTGCTAATAATTATAAAAAGTGATATTAATATAACAAAATGAAGCTAAATAAAATAAATTACCAATCTACAAAAATATCCTAAACCATCAATTTAACTGCATACTAATTAATCTAAGCACCCTAGGATAACCTACCCACAAACCATATCCTAAGCTACATTGCCCTATGTCTCCCCTAGACTCACATGCCAAGTGAGTGGGGCACGCATCTCCATCAAAACAATGGTGCGCTTCAAAAGGGAATGGAAAAACTTAGCATAAGGGAGAGAAAGTTTGGAGTGCAGTTTGGAGGGCCCACCAAACATATCTATTCCAAACTATAACATGCTAAACAAATTAAAACAATTCCCAAACCTGCGCAAGTTTCCAAGGGGGTATGATGAGATGGGAACATGGGAGTTTGGGTCCCACCCCAAACCAAAAAAAAAACACTAAGCCTAAACTAATTCCTCATTCCTAGCACAAGATGCAAGGAGGGTGGGGGGGGCAAGAAGGTGGGTGACGTGGGGAATTAGGATTCCACCCCAATCCATGTGCCATGTGAAAAAAAAAACTTTTCAAACATTGCAAAGCCAGCGCCTAGTCCAAGGTGTGGAGGGATTGAGGTGACAAGGGATTATGGGAATTTGTTCCCACTCCAACCAATATTATATTTTCAAGTGTACTCACGCAGGGCAAGAAATATAGGCGTTGACATAATAGATGCCAACATTTAATATGATATATGTGCAGCAAGTACACTGCAAGGAAAATGCAAAGGCCTATGAGACAATAGGGTATGTGAAGCCAAGTCAGGTCTACCATCATTGGGAGGATAAAGAAAGAGTGTGGGTATGAGTTAGTTATTATTATTATTTTATAGGTTGTGAAAACAAGCTGGCAGATTTATAATTTAATAATGACTGAGTGTTTGGAATTTTTATGGGAATTTTTCCCATACAAATTCCAGAGACCTGTAGGTCTCATTTTGCAACTTTTTGCCCATTTCTTAGTCTCTTTTTTTTTGAACTTGTTTGTGTTGCTATTTATTTTTCTTCTATACACCTAAATTAATATTGATGATTTGTTTACTATGAGGAGTTAAAATTGGTTTCTCTTTTAACTTTATAGTTTCTCTATAGAGTGTTTAAAGCTCTAAAATTTATTCATGGTTGCAACTAAACCAATGATTTATTATCCACAATAGCATAACAGGTTAACAATTTACTATGCTAAACTAGAAGGGAAGAATAGATGTTTATACATTTCTTGAACTCAAATAACAATTACAATAATGATCACATTACAAGATTTATGACATAATGAATGCTCTCTTTTCATTTCAATAGCCTTCATTGTAATACATTGTAAATAACATTTAGCAAAAAAGGAAAATCTAATTTTTTTTCTTAATAACAACTACATCTTTTCACTACTATCTCAAAGAGAAACTTCCATTATTACATTTGAAAACACTCTATTCTATAGTCTTTTTTTTTCATAAGAACAAGATTATGCCATATCATAATGAAACCATCAACAAGTTTTACAAAACATTTCCTCACAATACATTACAACAACACTTGATTCAATACATGACTTGGAGAGTGAAACTCCATTACAAAAACAATTTACAACCTTTACATAATTTTCACAAACACATAGGACCAAGAGTATCATTCCATCCAATCCTCCAAAAGCAACCTAAAAGAAACAAGTCAAAGGAAACCATGGTAGTCTCCTCCCTACCATAGGTCCAAATAGATGGA
The DNA here is from genome assembly GCA_027943335.1 of Chamaecyparis obtusa. Lineage (NCBI taxonomy): Eukaryota > Viridiplantae > Streptophyta > Pinopsida > Cupressales > Cupressaceae > Chamaecyparis > Chamaecyparis obtusa. The sequence continues at coordinate 25,587 of BSBK01006720.1, read as the reverse complement.
CCACCCTCGAGCTAGGGGAGTTCAAGCCAACCGGGTGACAAAACATACACATTCCTCTTTACATTTACTTCCACATAATCATTTACTCAACAACTTCAATTGAAAACACAAAACACAACAATGCATATTAAGGAAAGCTTCCCAACCCATGGGTTTCACAAGAGGCTTAACCACAAGCCTTCAACAAGTGAAGGTGGACTAAGTACTCCTTTGGGAGAAAAAGGGTCTGCAATATAACATGCCTTCAACAAGGCTCAATATACAAAATACTCTTCATTGGCACACATGGCCAAGATCACAAAATAGCCTCCTTATGCCCCCCAAATTTTAAGCAAAACCCATCCATGGAGCCCATACATCCATGGTGCATTACCCTCTTTACACATGAGGGACTCTCCACCATTGGAGCTGTCCATTGAACCCCTTCACCCTCAAGGATATCTCTTCCCATCCCATGGGTGAGTGAGTCCTTGCACAACCCCAAAATTCTTGACTCCACACAACACAAAGAGCAAAAAAACAAGAAAATCAAACAAGCTCAAGAGAGCATGAATCACTTAGACTCCACAAAAAACTTCAAAAGAAAAATAAGATTCACAAGCATAAACTCTCAAGAATACAACACTAGAACTCATACAATACACCAATACATATTTTTCTCCAATACTTGCATAAACAAAACATTAAGCAAATGAGTAAGTGAGCCACCAACCTTGGTACAAGCTAATGAGTCAAGTATTGGGAGTGTCTCCTATATCCAAGCTCTCATCTCTATCCTACTCCAAGCTCCTTAGTTGTCTCCAAAATTGGAGAGTGGGTGATTAGGGAGCACAATCCAAGTTTTCCTCTAAAATAGGCTCTTCACCTTCTCCCATGCCCTTGGGGGTATTGGGAGTTTCCTATTGGATGTTCTAACCAAGGTCTTCCAACTTTCCCTAAATGGAACTCTAAAAAGTGAATGGGGAAGAGTAATGGAAGCTTTTTGACTCAAGAGTTCCCATGTGACTTTGGAATTTTCGCAACTCTTCAAAAAGTCACTTTTGGAGGGCTTCCCAAGGTGCTCCTAGGGTGTCCTATTGTTAAAAGGGTCCCTTACCCATAGGTATAACCCGTGGGCCTTCCATTTTTATGAAAAGAAACCTTCTAGGAGTCAATTTGACCCCTCAAAACCCAACCCCAAGGTGAAATTCGAAATTCAAAGTGATGTGACCAACTATTGGTGTTCTAACCAAGTTGAGGTATGGGGAAGACCAACTTGTACTAGGGTGGATGGTGAAATTCATCCTCTCCATGTGGACTCTTTCCAACTCACATCACAAGAACATGTGTCAATTGACACTACAATACCATACACATTATTACTTGGCAAGTCCACTAAACAATGTAACAACAAAAAAAACATTTACTCTTTTAAATACATCCATACTCATTTCACTTTACAAAATAAAATACATTACAAATGCCTTGTATCCCTTTGGGACACAACCTTGGTGTCATGGGAATAGGTACAAATATGTTGGCTTGACTCCCCCTAATCCATGGTTTATACCTACACACTTGAGACGAGCATCAGTAGTCCTGAGAAATAATAATACCAATGAAAAGTGCAAAACTCAATCATAACTCAATTAACTATCAAGGTATTATATCATCACATTAAATCATTTATCAATTTCATTCATACCTAACATTAGGCACAATTAGGAATTCATCATTTCCTAAGCTACTAATTTCCAATAGAATTCACATTTACTTATAATAGAACAATGGCCCTGATTTTTCACAGTCCAAGATACTCAACTTTTAAAATATGAATACTAACATCAATAGATCAAGGTTCATCTTTACAACACAACATCATAATAATAAAGGCTACACATTCATCTATAACATAGCTAGTAATCACCACATAGTTCATTTGTTTTCATCTATCGCTTAATGCAATAATATCCTGGTAATCAAATAATTGCATTAGCCTTTCACATTATAGCTAAACCAATTTTGCATAATTTGACATCATTATTCAATTGCATAATTCATCATCATTATTCAATTGTATCCCTAAACATTGTAATACTCAATTCAAATATTTTTACAACATTCATCTTGCTAACTCATCCAAAACATTATCCTAAACATGAAAGCCATCTGGCTCAATCCACCTATATTATGTTAACATGGAAATTAAATCAAATTCAGTGATTCCTTCATAGTAGGGTTGCAATTTCCTTAGGTCTAATTTATCTTGAAATTAAGTAACTAACATCAAGATCATAACACTTCTTATAAGCCATTCTTAGTCATATACGTCAATTATTTCTTTTATTGTGCCCTTGGCACTCAAGGTACACTTATTGTTCTTAATTTAAGTTACAACTTATTTGCCCATTAACTTTTCCCTTTTGAATAATCTCTGAATTGCTATCTTCACTTTTAGTCTATTTACATTATAGAAAATATAAAATTTATAATACACCAATATCCGTATTCAATTTTTATTTTTATTCTTTTTTTTAATTTTTGTTCCCTTAAGAGATTAGATTGAAGGGTTTGATAATGGGGATAGGGGCCCACAAGGATTTTCTAGAACATCCAACTATACTAATCCTTATCTTATTATAATAAAATCCAGGTGCATCTCATAGTCTCAACATGCAGTCCTAGCACCTAAAATCCATCAAGGTGATCCAACTATCAGAGGGAAAACATGAGGGGCTTTACATGGTAGCAGGTTGCAAAGTTGATGAGGAGGTCCAGCTAGCCACCATGAGTCATTTCTTGTCCTTGTGAAGTACCATTTTTAGCATTCATTGTGAGCCTGTTGCAGGAAGTTGGTTGAATCCATGTTCTTTATCTACAAGCGATGTAGTACACGGATGAGCACAAAAATAGATATCTGATCAGCCATGTGGTTGTAGATTTTTATTATGATCATATTTATACCTAGGGTTTAATATTCTATTGTAAAACCTGTAACCGTGGTTAACTTTTGACTCTTGGCTGTGTTAGTTTTAGATTATTGCGTTTGATCTTCAACTTGTAGATTGACACTTTGATGGACAATTTTAACAACACTTTTGACTCTATCACCTCTCCAAATTCTACAAGGAAGAGGGCCAACTGACAAGGATCAACAATGAGATCCTTCTTCACTTTAAGCTTTAAGCTTGGGTGGGTATACGCTTGACTCACTTCTCTAAAGGAGTCACCAAAAAGGTAATCAAACAAGATCTTTTACAAACAAACTAAAGGTATAGTCATTTAAATTTTGTGTGTGTATGGTTGGAAACCAATGAACTACATCCAAAGAAGGGACCAGTGCCTTATCCTAGGGAAAAGAGTCACTTAGCAACATATATCAACTGAGAACCTCAAATCAAACACAAAAGAACTCAGAATGAGTTCTTTTCCTATCACCCCTTTCCCTCAAACACTTGGACATCAAATTCTTAACTTGATATGAACCCACTGAATACACCCAAGAGACTTTAATCCCAACTTTGTTAGGAACTCAAAGATGACATCCAAAATAATCTTTGTTTACCATATGTTAACCCCACTTTGTGACATTTAACATATATGAGCTCAGATACAATATAAGAAGACATATACAAATGCAAGATTGGAATTCAATAATGCTCTCATTAACATAATCATGATTAGTACATCACCAAATAACTCAGATCTAGGAAGCCAACCCAAAATCCAACTTCTCCTTCCTCAAGACGTTCATACCATTTACAACCAAGGACCAAAATGCTTTTGGAAACATCACTAAGTCAGAAAAACTATTACTTATTCCCCTAGCTGCCTTGGAATCTTCAAAGAAGATGCAACAAGCTTCAGACAACTAGGGTTAGGGTTTCAACCACCCAACCAACTAGGAACAGTCAAAATATTAATTGAAGGGAATAGAAATCTCACTGATCAGATCCAAAGATGATCCCCACTCATGAAAATAGCTAAGGAATGTACCGGGGACCATAAATATACCATGCTAATCAGTCTAGTCACCTATCTACAACATACCCTGAGCAAGAAATATGATTCCTCACGGCACAAAAACATCACTACAGTCGATCATGGCACCTAGGACCACATTGTAGCAGGAAAAAAATCATTTCTACCCACTCCAACCACTCAAAAATTGAATTTTGGTACTTCCTATCGCAAAAGCCTCTGCAGAAATTTGAAATTGAAAAACAACAGTCACTTCCATGGCACTAGTAGAAAATCGACGGCCAGAATTTGAAACTTTATCAACTTTAAAATGTGACCATTCAATATTTTCATCTCACGGGCTTTATGTCTTTTCTTAGCCAAATTTAGTGAATTTGTGACCCTTTTGAAGTTTATCAGCACCGCTAAGTAGTTTTATCAGGACTGCTAAATCCTTTGCAAAAATCAACCAGGCCCACAAAGGAGAATCGACGACTGGTCTTAAAGCCTCATGTGTCAGAAAGGACCCCTCAGAATATATGCCAACCATTGATCTTCTGACACATCCAGACCCACCTTCCTTAGAAACCGTAGACCCACACAGAAATCCACCTCAGCACACCTGGATGAATAGGAATCGTCTGAATCATCTTCATCTGACAACGGGACCACCAAACTACCCAGTCACCTAACACAGGACCCACCCGCCTAAGCCTGTGAATCAGATGGTGGGTGCATAATCTCAAGCCTCTGACACATCACTTGAGATTATGTGCCAGCCATTGATTTTCTAACAACATAGGACCCACTGACAACTTAGGAACATAGGTCCCACTGACAACTGCCAACGCAACTACCTCATGGACCACTAAAAACTAGCCAGTTCACTCACTTTCTAACACTAGGACCAGAATGAGATCTGCATTGTCATATTGACAATGATCCACTTGTCTCTAACACATCCAATTAGAAAACACCATTTCAGCATAGCTGGCAGTGGACCCACAACAATCATCCCACACACATGGAGAATCGGATGGCTGGTGCATGATCTCAAGGGCTAAAAATATTCTTTGAGATCATGCACCTGCCATTGGATGGAGAATCTTCTATTGATGATGTAAGGCCTGGCCCCACCCTACTGCATAGGAAACTTTATCGAATGAGAGATCACCACGTCACAAAATCCAGCAAGCGGATACATAATTTTTTCTCATTCAATAGGACACTCTAACATCCCCACCAAGTCATTAATTCTTTCAGCTAATGAGGAACCGCCAACTGTGCTTAGATGGAGGTGGACCCGCTCTATTAGAAGCACTGCAACTGTGGAAGATCAGATAGATGGTGCAAGATCTCAAGCCTCTGACACATAGCTTGAGATTATGTGCTAGTCGTTGGATTGAGATGCTGTCAGAGACTGGGGCCCAGGAAAACTTTAAGCTGAAACATTAGACTCAAGGAAATATTAGGCACACAAGGACTTAGGAAAATAAAAGGCCACCAGGGGTAGAAACTTAGGAAAAATAAAAACTGCAGACTTAGGAAAAGAAAAAGCATGACTCTACGGGGTAATAAACAAATACGCACATGGGTAATGAAGATTTAAGTGGCCCAGAAAAGTAACATAAAATTAGAACAAAGCAAGGGCACACTTAGGGTAAATTTGAATTTTTCCACCAAATAGCTACATTTTTAAAATTTTTCCTAAGGGTTTATGCCAGAGACCTGAAAAATACTGTAGAGACCGGGGAAAAAGGGCTAGAGCCATGAAAATTTTAACTAGTGCTAACAGGCTGCGTGCAGTTGAGGGATGTATATAGTATTTTTTGGAGCTTTTTGAGCTCAAAGTTTGCATTTTTTAAAGAATAAAGTTCTCTTTCTTGGAAGGCTCTCTATGGCATTTCTTTCTACCCTATGGTTTCCCACATTCTGTAATCTCCCATTGATGATCAAAGCAAGCTTGAGGCACTAGTGATATTTGTTCTATACCTCTCCTTACTATTTCTATCATATCTTATTGGATTGAAGTCTATGAATGCTATTAATGGAAATTGGGGTTCCTTGTCCCTCTCATTTTCTATGATTTTGTGTGTTACTATGTCTGATCTGATCTAGATGTTTTGTGGGTATACTACAGCCCCTAGCAATCTTGTCTCATTCCTACACCTAGTTGTAGAAAAGGATGTTTGTTTGCAGGTCATAGGTTGAGTTTTTTGTTCATACCGTCCCATGAAATACTTATGCAAGCCCATTCAGTAAGTTGTGACCTATTAGACTTGATTCCTCCATTGGTCTCATTCCTCTATACTGAGATCCAAACCCTAGTTTCGGTGCATCACCTAGTAGGTAGATTTTCTTTCAGTCATTTCCTTTCATGTACTCCTTCTATCCCTTTCCCTCAAAAGTTTACATTTTCAGTCAAGAAGCAAATCAAGGTGATTATCCAAGAGGAACCAGCCTAGAATCTGGAGGTTTCATCTCATTTAGCAGAGGTCCCACAACCTAGAGATGATTCCCAAGTTATACTAAGTTATCAAGACTATGAGAGCTTGAGACAGAGGAACAAATTCAATGTTTTACAAGAAAATGGGCTTCTTATTATCTCCACAAATGTGGAATTACAAATTTCAGAATTATAATATGAAAAGCCACATGGTAATTTCCCTTACAATATTATGTAGGACAATGCCTCGAATCATTACCTAGATCTACCGAGAACTGCCCTAGACAACACTACAGGCATTCTTTATATAGTTAATTTCCACCGCCAAGGAAGGTACCAGAAATTTAGCCCTTAAGGATGACTATACATTGAATTATTTTATTTTCACAATTTTTACAATAGGGTCAACTCAAAAGAAATACAAACTATGCTTTTAGGTAGCCCAATTTCTGGAGGCCATAACTTTCAAACTGTAGCTCTATTTTTCTATTATAGCCACTTTTCAGAAATGGCAAGATGAGATCTATAGTGCATGACTTGCGCAAGATCCAATTAGTCATGGGTCAATTACGATCTGGAGCCTCTAACACCTTCAAAATTGACCTGAAAGATTTTGTACCCAAAACCCTCAATAACTTCACCAATACAGATGATGTGGCAATGAAACTCAACTAGTAGGCTAATATGACTAAGATGAACCTCCAACTGTGAAATTAGAATATTCCGAGATCATATGACCAACTTACTAAAAATAGTAAGTTTCCATAAATAGCAGCTCTACATAAGATAGCCCTTATTGAAAAGAAAACAAAATAATTTTTTGGGTTGATGGAAGATTGCTCTTACACCCAGGATGCTCCTACATAAAAAATTAACCAGAGAAACTCTTCTTGGAAGATTAGAAGCAACAGAGATAGGCTTGAGACAATATGGAGATTTTCCTAGAATTGAAACAGGATTCAATGCACTTAGTGTTCGCCCTACTCTATCAAGAAGTACAAGTGTCAGTGGATCTAAAACTAAAGAAGAAAGAAAGATTAAGGAAGGAATTGCGTTTCTTGTGAAAGGAGAACCAGATGGTAAGAAAATCTTTAAATGTTGGACATGTAAAGAATATGGTCATTTCACATGTCAATGTCCTAAAAGAACACAAAAATATTAGAAGAAATTTAAACTTAGAAGACCTAAAGAATTTTATTATGCTAATGATGAAGATGGTCTTAAGTGAAAATGACAATGAAAGTGATGGCATAGGATTTGTTGCAATAAAATAAGAAAACTCTAAAACTGAAGTTAGAGAAGAAGAAGCTTTATTCTCTCAAATTGGAAAGAAAACCATTTCCATTATAGACATTGGTTTCTCACATTATATGACTTGAGATATGAAATTTTTTATAAATTTTAACAATTATGATGGAGGAATTGTTAGATTTGAAAACAATGCACCTTTCCTAATAAAAGGAAAAGGATGTATTACTCGTGATGGAAATACTAACACTTATGATGTTTACTTTGTGGATGGATTGAAATATAATATTTCAAGTGTTTGGACAATAATTTGACAAGGGATATCAAGTTTGATTTATTGAGAAGACTTGTGTGATCAAGGATACGAATGGTAAGACGATTGGAATATGAACCAGAACTAGAGGTAATGTTTTTCTATTGAATCCTGCTGAGATGACATCTTTGATTACTAAGA
>BSBK01006720.1:10000-12500 GCA_027943335.1 Chamaecyparis obtusa | reverse complement strand
AGAATGTTACTATGCTAAAGATGAAGTGACATATGAAGATTCAACAGAAGATGAAATTGGATTAATTGCAATTTAAGATATAGAGAAAATGTCTGATGACACGGATATTGAAGACGAAAATAAAGTAGAAGAGAAAGTATTGATTTCACAAGTAGACATCAGGATAGATTGGATTATTGACATCGGTTGTTCACATCACATGACAAGAGACAAAGATAGATTTATACATCTAGATAAGTATAAAGGTGGCATGGTTTTATTTGGAGACAAAAATCCTAAATCTATCATAGGTAGAGGAGCTATCACTTTGGATGGAAAGAATAACACTGATGATGTTCTATATGTTGATGGTTTGTAGCATAACTTATTGAGTGTTGGACAGTTACTTGAAAAAAGATATGAGTTGGAATTCAAAAACAATAAGTGCATCATTAATAACAAAGAAGGATTAATTATAGCATCAGGTACAAAGACAAAAGTTAATGTTTTTCAACTTAATTCAGAAGCAAGTTCTTTTGTTACAAAGTAGATGATAGTTGGTTACGGCACAAAAGACTATGTCACATCAATTTTGACAATATAGTAAAGATAAGAAATATAAAGGTAGTAAGAGATTTCCCTAGTATTTCAAGACCAGTTGATACAATGTGGAGGGAATGTGGGATGGGAAAGCATGTAAAGAACTCATTCGGAAGCAAGAAGAATTCAACAAAGAACAAATTGGATCTAGTGCATACAGACCTATGTGGACCAACTCAAGCAATATCATACTATGGTGAAAGGTACTTTATTTTGTTTTTTGATGATTATTCTAGAATGTTGTGGGTTGCTTTCTTAAGAGATAAATCTGAAGCATTTGAGAAATTCAAAATATTTAAAGCTAAAGTTGAAAATGAGTCTGGATTAAAGATAAAATGTCTGAGATCAGATAGAGGAGGAGAATTCACTTTTGACAAATTTTATTAGTATTGCAAAGAACATGGGATAAAAAGGCAGCTAAGTGCACCTAGAACCCCTCAATAGAATGGAATTGTAGAAAGAAAAAATGGGATCATACTTGACACAGTGCACACTATCATGATTGAAGGAAAAGTTGCACACACCTATTGGAGAGAAGCAGTCAATATTAGAGAATATACTATCAATAGAATTCAATTAAGGTCAGCATAGACAAGACACCTTATGAGCTATGGTTTGGGAATGTACCTACAGTAAAATACTTTAGAATATTTGGAAGAAATTTTTACATCAAGAGAGATGATGGTGTTGGTAAGTTTGATGCAAGAAGCGATGAGGGTATTTTTCTTGGTTACTCTACTAAAAGAAAAGCTTATAGATTTTTTAACTTAAGATTGAAGAAAATCATTGAAAGTGCATATGTAAAGATATATGAAAAGTTTATGATTCAAGAGAGATTCTATGATTATGCACCTATGATCGAATAAGAACCTAGACCTATCAGTAGAGAAGTAGATGTTGAAGAAATATTTGATAGCATTGATGTATTCATCAGTGAACCTGAACTAAGTGAAGAAGAATCACAAAAGATAGATGAGAGAGTCACACCTAATGTTCCAAAATTCACATCTAGATAGCATTCAAAAGAGGGTATCATTGGAGACCAAAAAAAAAAAATTCATGACAAGATCAAGAGAAAAAAGTTCAACAGTTGATGAAGTGGTATGTTTACTTTCACAAATTGAACCTTTAAGTGTTGAAGATGCATGTAATGATTCAGATTGGCATGAAGAAATGAAAGAAGAGTTAGATTATATAGTTAATAATGATACATGGTAATTGGTCTCTAGGCCTTGTGACAAAAATGTGATTGGAACCAAGGTGATATTCAGAAACAAGATGAATGAAGATGGTACAATGGTAAGAAACAAAGAAAGACTAGTATGTAAAGGATATGCATAGAAAGAAGGAATTGATTACTCTAACATATTTTCACCTGGAAGAAGATTGTAAGTTATAAAGTTATTTATAGCCTATGGAACATACAAAGACTTTAAGGTATATTAGATGGATGTCAAGTCAGCATCCCTGATTGGAGAATTGAAGGAAGAAGTCTACATAGAGAAGCATGAAGGATTTAGTTTATCAGACAAACCTGACATGGTTTGCGGACTAAAGAAAGCCCTCTATGGACTAAATCAAGCCCCTAGAGAATTGTATGAAATACTGGATGATTACTTGATAAAGATCAGAGTCAAGAAAGGAGTAGCAGATTGTAACTTATTCATAAGAGAGACACTTGAAGGATTATTACTAGTTTCTATTTTTGTTGATGACATTATTTTTGGTGGCAATGACAAGCTTAGTGAAAATTTTACTAAATAGATGTAGAGAGAGTTTTAAAAGAGCATGATTGACCCTATCGAGTAATTTTTGGGATTGAATGTGCAACAAACAAACAAAGGTATATTCTATAAGCAGTCTAAGTATGTGAAAGAGATATTGAAGAAGTTCAAGATGGATTATTGCAAGCCAGTAAGAA
>BSBK01006720.1:0-5000 GCA_027943335.1 Chamaecyparis obtusa | reverse complement strand
TTGCACTGTCTGCTCGGTTTGCACTGTCTGCTCAGTTTGCACTGTCTGCTCAGTTTGCACTGTCTGCTCGGTTTGCACTGTCTGCTCGGTTTATATCCAGAATGCAAATAAGTGTTGTCACTAGTGCAATTCAGCTTAATGCCAACAATCTCCCCCTTTGGCATTAGTGACAAAAACACTTATTGGCCAAAATTTATATACACGAATCATGCTGAGTTTTATTTTGATTTTTCAAAATTTGTCTTTGTTATAGGGCTTTATACATTGTCTCCCCCTTTCAATGTGCTAACTGTTTCTTATACAAATCTATACAGTATACATATCTCTCCTTCTATACATATCTCCCCCTTTTTGACGATAATGCCAAAGGTGCATATACAAGTTATTTACAGAGAGAATCCAAAATTTGATAAGAAATCAGAATGTACCTTCATTATTAGTGCCAGGGTTCTGTCCCAACTTTCTTGCAGAATCTTACATGTTTGTATAGCAATTTGGACTTCTGCAGAGAGTTCAATCATGTGATCTACTATAGAGAACTGATTGTCATGAATCAATGTTCTGGAATGTTCAATGTGCTTATACATTGTATTCATGATGGGAAGGATCATGTGTTGGATGTCTAGCAGTGTAGACCGGATCCTTGAGTCTTCTTTCAGTAGATCAGACTGCATATTAGATAGGTGTGAAATTTTCATGTGATGAGCAGAGCTTGAACTTGGTTCAAGTTGCAGCTTCTGTATGCTAATCTTCATATCCTCATCCATTTTATTCATTTTATCTTTAATATCCTTTGTGAACTCGGCAAAATTGCATAGTCTGGCCAAAAGAGAGGTAGCATTCGAATAGATAGACTCTATGTTAGACAAAACTAAAGACAATTCTACTTGGTTAATAGCTATGTGCTGAGCAATGTGCTTAAGCACTTTATTGTTGAATCTCTTCTCGACTCTTTCAACTAACTTTTCTGTCCCGGATGAGTCCTCATTGTATTTCTCAACTGCTTTCTGCCAATTGTAACAAAAACATGCTGGGAGGAGTCTACTTTAATGCCTAATGCATCAGACAAAATGTCCTTAGCATCCTTGATGATTTGATACTCTTTGTCTCTCTCCTCTTTAAGCTTCTTTTGTTTTGCTTTCCTTTGGAGGATCTCACCTATATTCTGCATCTGATCTGCTGAGAGATTTGCAAAATCTAATGTAGGAATCTCTATCTCTTCATCTAGGTCTATATCCTCAACTACATTTTTACCCAAAAATTTTATACTCGGTAGAGCTTTAGGCTTATCTGTACTTAATGCTTTTGTAGTAGTGACAGTAGATAAAGTAGGGCTGGCTATAGATAATGGCATACTTTCTACTGGAGAACTTAAAATATTTACACTTGATGATTCAAAAGCTGGAAAACTTACTGCTGGAAAACTTGATGGTGCAGGAGACTACAGCTTGGTAGAAGAAATGGTCGCTGCCTCTGATGTTGCTAGGGATGATTGGACAAATGTAGAAGTTGTCACAACCATGCTTGAAGGTGTCTCAGGGCTGGCTGAAGAGACTTTCACTGGAGAGGTAGGAAGGGATGCAATGACTTCTGCTGCTATCCTTACAGTATCATCTACCTCAGTGTCTTCTTCTTGTTCATCGCTGTCATCTTCAATATCCTTTATTATTACAGTTTCAATGCTCGGTTGGTGAAGGTGGTAAAAGTTATTCCATGTGGCTTTTGCAGCCTTCACAACCGATTCAATATTGTTGATCAAAATCAAACAAGTATTGAACTTCAATGTCATTTTATTTTCATTTTCTTTTAATGCCTTCTTTACTTCATCATTATTCAGGCTCGGCATCAACTGTCTCAGGTTTTGATCAAATATGTCTATCACAGTTTGCCTTGCATTGCTCCATCTCATTTTTATTGGATTCAATAGAACTGCTGGAACCTGTGGGGTAATTTCTTCAGGAGAGTATTTCCACTGTCCCATCTTCTCAACAACAGCATCTTCTATTTCCTTCTGTTCTGCTTCCGATCTGGTTTCATATCTCAAGGATTTATGTTACTTACTCCAGATCCTGATCCATCTCTGAAGAGTTTTAGCTTTTCTTGAAGGCTTAGAGGAGGCCTTTTGAATACTATGTCTTTATCTGCCTTTTCTGCCTTGTCTGCCTTGCCTCTTGTATTTCTCCTTGTAAACACAGCAGTGGGAGGCACAGATGCCTTAGTGATGAAAACTTTTCCTTTCTTCTTTGCAGGTTCTGGTTCCTCTGTTTTCTCATCCTTTTCTTCTTCTTTTTCACCTATTTCTTCTTTATCCTCGGTTATCATTTGCATTTTAGCTATCCTTTTCTTTCCTTTGTTTACCACCTGTGGAAGCTTTATGCTTAGTTCAATTCTCACCTTAGCTTCATCATATGTTCCAAAATATGGGGCTTTGGGATTGACAGGCTGATTTAGAAGAGCTTCAATGATGTTCTTGGTTTCATCAATATTTACCTCATAAGGAAGAGGTTTTACATATACAGTTCTCGGTTTAACTGCTTGAATATACACATTATCACAATCTACCATAAACAGATGTCATCTTTGTAATCTTCCACCAACTTCTGTGGAATCCAGAATCTGTCATTCATTTTCTCTTTGAAAGACTCAAAATAATTATCTATGATGCTTTCAAAGTTTTCACCCATTTCTGCGATGTATTCATTTATTTCATAGAGTACTGGCACATCTTTTCTCCATACAACTTTTCCTTTAGAAGGGAAGAATTTCTGAACATAGAAGAATAAACACACTAACAAGGATCCAAACTTACATGGATTGTTTTTGAAGTTTTGATGCTTTCCATGTTCTTGTTGAACTGTTTCAACAATAAGTCTGCTAGGTCAAATGTCAAGTTGTTTTTGACCACTTTGTATGCTAGGTCAACAGCTTCACAGGAGACACTGTTCTGTCGACTAGAACTGTAAATCTTGTGTGCAATGATATGTGTACCAAACTTCAGTTCAGCGTCGGTAATGCTGCTAACTTTCATGCCCTCTACCATCCCACTCGGCTAGGGTTTTCTTCTCTAGTTCCGTCCGACCTAGGGTTTTGGTAGTTTTAGCTTTGTTTAACATGGGAAGACCGGTGACTTGATGAATCATTCTCTTTGTGATCTCAATAGGTTGCTCAAGCCAAATCTTTCCATCATGTACTCGGCTGAGAATGTACCTAACCCATTTATCTCGAAAGTTTCGAGGAAGATGTGCAATGTGGACTAAACCCTTATCTTCCAGATGTTTGTGCTCGGGTTTCAAAGTACCATCCACACATAGTTCCTCACGCACAATGTCTAGTTCTAGGTTTCCCATTTCTTGAATTGAACAGTTAAAATGATTACGGATATCATCGATAAGCAGTACCTTAGGAGGAATCTGAGATTGAGCTCCGTTCGGATCTAGGGCTGCTGCAATTGTGGGCACGATCTTAAAATTTGGTGCTTTCCACTCCCCTTGAACTAACATATCAGATCCTTTCTTCACTGAAGTGCTGGATGATGCCATGGTAGCTCACAGAAAATTCCTTTCGCAAAAGTATTAAATCGCCAGGATGCTCTTGAAATTTTCTGCTCTCAAAGTGCTTAAAGATTCGCGGTGATGAATGAGTTCGATTACTTGCTTTTTGTTTACAATTCTGTCATTAATGCTCATTTCAAATTAGGGTAGGAATTCTGACAGACTGTCACCCACTAGGAATTAATTGCTCGAAAAAGACTTCGCAACTCGGTGAACTCGAGAATTCATGATGCCCCGACCTCGCTCGGTAAAGACAGGTACCGACCTTGCTTGGTGAAGACTATACCGACCTTGCTCGGTGAAGACTATACCGACCTTGCTCGGTGAAGGCTATACCGACCTCCTTGTGATCTCACTGCATCTTGCATGCTGATTTAGACTTTTCTTTTAATTTCGGTTCTGGAACTGCTTGAGATTGATCTATGAGAATACAGTTCCAGTGCCTCCTTGGAAATTTAATTTGAGTCGGTAGAGCCATCCATTCCATTACTTGGACTGGATTGCTCGGTAGCTTTAGGAATCCATTTTTGTCTCACCTGTTTCCTGACCTTAGTTGCTTCATTCTTCTTTCCTTCTTCAATTCCATTAGTATTCATGCAGTTTCTGGCTATGTGACCGAGTTTAGTGCATTTGAAACATCTTACTGTAGTATCTCTTTTCCTTAGATGATGTTTTATGCAATTCATGCCAATGTGTCCATATTCTCCACAGTAATGACATCTACACCAGGTGTTGTAGTCCCATCCAAACATTGCTTTCACAATTTGTTCTGCTAGATTAAATGTCTTGGATCTGCACTCGGATGCCTTGTGACCTTGTTTGTTGCACTTGTGACAATTACCTCTGAATCTAGGTTTTTCCCCTGCATTCATTTGCTTTGTGACCAGGTTGATTGCAGCTATAACATTTTCCATTGAATTCTACTTTTTCATTGTTCCAACATTTATTTGAAGTATGTCCTATTTTACCACAATGATTACAAGTAGGTTTTTGATTTCTTTGAGTACCTTGCTTAGAGGATTCGCCTTCTTCTTTGTATCCAAGTCCTGTTTTTCCTTTTTGCCTATGAAGATTTCGTTCATACAGCTGATTCAAGTCTTCTTGACTTTTCAGCATTCCTTCATTGATTTGTTTTTCAGCGTTTAGGTCATCCATCAATCTTAGATTGATTTCCTTTTCAGATCTTAGTTCTTCTCTTGAGTTTTCTATTTCTGATCTTAGATTTAGAATTTCTTCATTTGTATGAGAGATCTGATCAATTAGATTTTCTAGCTGAAGGGTTTTGTTTTGGACTTCAATGTTTCTTCCATCTAATTCATCTTTCAACTTGTTTCTCTGTTCCAAGATCTCACAGAATCTTGTAGAGTGTAGTTCTTGTTCTCTTTTCAATTTTCTTACTTCTTCCTGCAGAGACTCATTCTTTTCTAGGAGTTCTTTGACAGCATTGTT